>PISX010035719.1:0-12683 GCA_004024625.1 Mellivora capensis | reverse complement strand
AAAAAAAAAAAAAAAAGAATATTTAACCAGAAAAATAAAGCCCAAGTCAAAATACTGGTTTCATTTGGTTCTGACATTCAAAGATGACATTTCCAAATATGGTCTTAGCCCATTTAGTGAGATGTTTTAGGGCCTCCTTTCCCTTCAGACATGGTGTTGACCACCTAATCTGCAGAACTTTAGATGTTCTCTGGTAGTCATGACAGGAGGCCATTTCTGCAAAAGAGTTCAGAAAGAGGGTTCATGCACAGGGATAATTTATTATTGAATCTACCTAAAATGCCAACTGAAGGAAGGAACAGTTTAAACAGATGAGTCCCTGGGTTTTAACGAAGGACCCATGGAAGGAATAAAAGAGCAGGCAGCAGGCCAGGCTGTGTAACCCTATCTGGGTAGCTCTCCTATCACAGGCAATTCCCTAGCACCTCCCCCACATCCTGACCCACAAGGCCTCTGGCCCAACATTTACCCCGCTCTGAGCAGCAGAAGCACCAAGGTAATACTCTGACGTCTGTTTTACTTTTAGATTTGGGTAATAAAAACAAGTTACCATTACTTGACCATTTACCATATGCCAGATTCTGTACCAAGCCTCTTAGATGCATTAATTTAATATTCATAGAACTCTGTAAATACTGATGCTCATATCATTATTATATTACAGATGCAGAAAGTGAGGCTTAGAGAAGTTAAGTAACTAGCCCAACGCCACACAACTGTTAAGTGACTTGACCCCAGGAGTTAAACATTGGTCAAAACTGTAGAAATTTTCCTTTGTTACTAATCAACTGTTAGTATTGGGTATTCCTCTTCTTATTTAGAAGCTGACTGGATACACTGTAAAGCTGGCTATTTATTGGATAGAAGAGATTCACGACCTAAAAACACTGTGCAACAGGACCGTACACAATTGCCTTTTCACAGACAGAAGTCTGTCCTATTCCCTCTTTTGAACCTGGATATCACTGGGGGATATTTCTTCTTAAAAGCCAGTAGTATAGTATCATGGAAATCCCAGCTCCACCATGTCCTAGCACTATGACTCTGGGCAAGATACTTGGCCTTTCTGAGCCTCATCGGTAAAATGGAGATGATAAATATTTATACATCACCAGGGTGTTGTAAGGATTCAATGAGTTAACTCTTTTTTTTTTTTTTAAAGATTTTATTTATTTATTTGACAGACAGAGATTACTAGTAGGCAGAGAAGCAGGCAGAGAGAGAGGAGGAAGCAGCCTCTGCTGAGCAGAGAGCCCAATGTGGGGCTCGATTCCAGGACCCCGGGATCATGACCTGAGCCAAAGGCAGAGGCTTTAACCCACTGAGCCACCCAGGCGCCCCTCAATGAGTTAACTCTTACAGAGTGCCTGGCCCAGTGTTAAGTGTTCAGTAAATGGTACCATACTGCCCTTCACCCCATCCTGCTACACACTAACCAAAAGATATAGGTACTCAGAGCCACGAGCAAAGTGTCTACCAGGAATCCCCAGGGGTCTAGTGTTCCAACTTACAGGTTACAGGAATGCGGGCAGTCCTGGCCAGGCTGTTTCTTTCTACAAACCTCACCACAACTATGTGGAATTTCATTTCTGCTCCATTCAGGATTCTTCACCTTGCCTAAAACATATCAGATCAGAGAGTCAATGGTATTAACTTCAACTGCATCTTAGATTTTAATGAAACAACACAATATAGCTAGACAGCATGAACTTCAGTGTGGTTTTCATTAGTGTGACAAACATATCACCCCACATCCTAAAATAAAAAGATGACTGTAATGCTACTCATTAAAAGCTTCACTGAAAACAAAAAACAAAAGCTTCACTGAGTATGATAAATCCTAAATTCTGGATTACCTGGAAAAGAGAAATAAGTCATTTTTACTTTGACTAACAGACATATTTAATCTAAAACAAAAAACCCCACAACTTTTGTAAATGGATCCGTGAACAGATATGGGAACATCTGCCATAAGGATTTGAAAAAAGAAATAAGGGAAAAAAAAAAAGAAAGAAGAAAGAAGAAATAAGGATAGAGAACAACAGGGCGGGAGATGGGGAAGCACTGAGAGATGGAAAGGACAAAAATCCCCCATACAGTAGGAACTTGCCAAATCCAAAGCTATGAAGTAAGCATAAGAGGGCTATAATATTATAATTAGTGTGTATCTGGAAATCTTTAGTGACTTCCATGAACTCAGCACAGAGGCAGAAAGTGTAAAACTGAGGCACAGGACTCCTCCATGCCCTTGAGGAACTCATCTTTACTTGGGCAATTTACACCCAAATGATGGCCTGTCCCCAATGTTTGGCCTCTGCTGCTCTATCTTGTTTCTTTCAGAAGCCTTATTCATGTTGAGAGGTTTGTTATACCTAAAGGCCTATGAGTCCCAAATCTATATTTTTTTTCTTTTTCCTTTTTTCCCCCAAATCTACACTTTCTGCACTGCCCTGAATCCTCAGTTCCGGCCCTCTCTGTCCAAACATCTGCTGAACATCTCTGTGTGAGGTGTCACAGTCATCCCAAACTGTCTACATTTACATTCAAAGTTAGTATCTTCTCTCTGAAACCTCTCCTTCTTCAGTGTTCCCTATTTTTGTCAGCAATACCATCACTGTTGGGAGTCATAGACTTAAAAACTAGAGTCATCCCCAACTCCTTTTTCTTTCCATAACCTACTTAATCACCAAATTTTCTTAATTTCCCTACACAGTGTATCTCACACCTCATCTCCCTTGCTTTTACTCTTGTCTATTTGCCAGACTCATCTCCAGTCTATTAGAAAAACTTCCCTATGGGGCGCCTCTGTCTTCGGCTCAGGGTTAAGCCTCTGCCTTCGTTTAAGCCTCTGCCTTCGGCTCAGGTCATGATCTCAGGGTCCTGGAATCGAGCCCTGCATCGGGCTCTCTGCTCAACAGGGAGCCCACTTCCCTCTCTCTCTCTGCCTACTTGTGATCCCTGTCAAATAAATTAATAAAATCTTTAAAAAAAAGAAAAAAGAAAAAAAAGAAAAACTTCCCTGCTTCTGTGCTTTCTTGCTTTAATACAGTGCCCTGGTTTCCCCCTACCATCTTTCAATGGCTCCACCTCTTTTCCCTGACTCTAAATGATGTTTTGTTTTTCTTCTTTCTGCCAGGGTTCTGCATTAGACTCTTTTCACTCCTTACCCTTCTATCCACTACTCTTAACAACAACGATCATCCCTAAATCCTCATCTCTCTTTAAATATTCCTAACTCCCAGGGAACCTGGTGGCTCAGTCATTTAAGTATCTGCCTTCAGCTGGGGTCATGATCTCAGGGTCTTAGGATCCAGCCCCATATCAGGCTCCCTGGTTAGTGGGGAGTCTGCTTCTCTTTCTCCATCTGCTTCTCCCCCAGCTCATGCTTTCTCTCTCAAGAAGTAATAAAAAAAAAAAAAAAGATCTTTAAATTTTCCTAACACCACCTCTTACTGGAGGCCTTGTTCACTCATCCCATTCAACATTTATAAATTGAACTCATTGAACTCACTGTCCCCATCAGTCCTGGTGCTCTTGACCTGCCTTTTTCTGTCCTTGGTAACATCATTTCCAAAAGCATGAAACTTTGGAGCCACATTTGGGTTCTTCTCTTTCCCACTGTTATTAATTCCTATTTACCTTTGAAATCTGGTACCCCCTTCCTTTCTCTCCCACTCTAACACCCATTATAGACTTTTATTATTTTTCACCTGGGTTCTTACAAAACCCCCAAATGTTTAGGCCCCCAAACACTTTATCCCCTCCCACCAGACTAATCTTTATAAAAAATCACACTGACACCCTCAGTGACTTCCCACAGCCTGCCAAATGAAGTCCTTGCATCTAAGCCTGGCATCAAGAAGTCAGCCCTGGGGCGCCAGGGTGGCTTGATTGGTTAACCATCTGACTCTTGATTTTGGCTCAGGTTAAAACCTCAGGGTTTTAAGATCCAGCCCCACAATGGACTCTGTGCTGGGTGTAGAGTCTGCTTAAGATTCTCTTTCCCTCTGTTTCTGCCACCCTGCTTGTCCTTGTATGTGCACATGGGATCTCTCTCTCTCTCTCCCCCCAAAAAACAAAATAAAACAAAACAAAATAAACAAACAAAAAACCAGTCAGCCCCGCCTTTCTAGTCATTTCCCATGCTTCACCTTTACAGATCCAGGGCTCCATAACCAATGACTCTTGTTCTCCTAAAAGATCCTAAGCCTTCTTATTTTTAAACTTCTGCTTATGCTACTCTCCTCAACAAATCTTTCTCCTACCAAGATTTTACCTAGTTTTAAAGCTCAGTTGAATTGTACCTCCTTTTTTAAGGATTCCCTAAATCATCTAGCCCGAAGTGAGAATTCACCCCAAAGATCTCCCACAGTTCTTTGGACTTAAAGAACATCAAGTTAATTGTGTCTTAGCTCTTAGACTGTAAGCTCTGGGAAGTCAAAAACAGTCTTATTCCCCTGTTTCTTCATGATGTCTGCTACTAAGTTCTCAATAAAGTATTTATTAATGGTCTCCCAAAAGAGCAAAGTGACGCAAAGTCATTAGGTAAATATAAGACCATTATTTGCATTCCTACACCATTTTACCTTACTCAGATCATCTCGACCTTCAGCCCTCATTCTTCTACCTTCTTAAGGCCTCATATCTAATTTGTCAGTGAAGGCTTTACCAAGATTTTTAATGCCACTATGGTGCTTTTATGTTTAAAAAGCCTTTAAAATAAGTAATTAAGCCTTGGTATTGGTCCAATTTGTATAGATTTACATGGATTTCTTGCTTCCAGCTTCATGTTGCCTTTCCAACAGTACATTCCAAAATACTCATCCCTTCAACAAATATTATTTTAGTATCTTTTAAGGCTCGGATTTTGGCAATAAAACATAAAAGATCAGCAAATTCCAAATAAAAGAGTGGCCAAAGTGGGAGAGGGGATAAGAAAGGGAGGCTTCCTTTGGAAAACAATGTTTGGGGTCTGATATTAAACGGATGAGTCAGTGATGGAGATTTAAAGATGGGGAAAGAACATTCTAGATAGTTGAGTTCACCAAGAGACTGAGTCTAGAAGTTGAAGACTTTATGACCAACTTTTAGTGAAAACTGCTAGTTAAGTAATGGGAAAGAAGAAATAGGAGCAAATTAAAGCTTACAGAAATAAACAGGAAGAGCTAGTCATTTCAAGAAAGGAATGGCCAAAAGCTCCAAGAGCTACTGTGCTGCCAAAAAGGTTAAGAACTTATAAATCAGCCCTGGATTTGTCAGGAAGGGGCCACTGATGACTTCTGAAAACAAGTGCAACAAGGTGAAGAGGAAAGAAGCAAAAATGCAATGGTCAAGAAGGGTGACAGATAGTTAAGAAGCAAAATTTGAAAAAAATCAAGAACTATATGAAGGTTAGCCGTTAAAAGGCAGGAAAGAAAAAAAAAATACATGTAAAAGAAAAGACATGCAGAAGACAGACTAGCAGCAAGAAGGGGCATCTAGACTGCAGAAAGTTCTCCCTAACACATAGGGGAATTGAGTTATTCAAAAACAGGAAGAAGTATTCCATAAAGAGGGAGGATAGAGTTTATAATGTAAAAATGTGAAAAGAAAAGATCCCAATGACTAATTTTCCAGGTTCAAATATTTTTCAACACCGCTCTTTCCTCATACTGCTCAAATCTGGAGTATCAAAACTGTTACAGTTAAGGGTGAGAAAGAGCCCATGTCTATGCCTGCCTCCACCATCTGGTCAGCTCTGGTCTAAAGGTAAGATCAAGGAGACCAGAACCACAGCCTGGTGGACATGATGAGAAGGCCAGGTCCAGAACAGGTTGCCAAGAGCACAAAGGCCTGTGACTCTGGCCGTGTGATGGACCACAGGCAGATGATGTCGGTAGACTCCTGAACTTTTAAGTCTTATTAGGAACTTCTAAAAACATGCCTGGCACATCACTTCTTCAGGGCTGGAAAATGAGTTACAATGCATGAAGTGGAAGAGACTCAAGTGAAAGCAAAAAACTCACCACAGAAACAAGTGTAAGTATTAGGAACATGCGCAGAAACATTCTGACAGGCAGGACATCTCCAACCACTTTGGCCATCTGTCAAGAAAAACAAGAGGAAACCACAATAATTTTCTTACAAAAGCACATGTAATTTTTAAAAATTTAAACCTAAAAGAAGCCTTAATATTTAAGCAACAGTAGTCATTTTGTGTTAAAAATATCAAATATTAAGGATATCAGGATTTTTTTTTTAAGATTTTATTTATTTATTTGACAGACAGAGATCACAAGTAGGCAGAAAGGCAGGCAGAGAGAGAGAGAGAGAGAGAGAGAAGCAGGCTCCCCGCTGAGCGAAGAGCTCAATGCAGGGCTCAATCCCAGGACCCTGACATCATGACCTGAGCTGAAGGCAGAGGCTTAACCCACTGAGCCATCCAAGCGCCCCACGGATATCAGGATATTAAGAAACAAATTCACAATACTGAATGCTCTGCTTAAATAATACATTTGGGCTTATATTTATAAGGGCTTTAAATATAGTAATCAAACAGGTACCCATTTTTTAAATGTCAGTTGAGATATAACTGATATATAACACTAAGGTGTACAACATGCTGGCTTGACACATTTATATACTACAATAAGATTATCACAGTCACATTAGCTAACACCTCAATCACCTCATATGATTATCAATTTATTGTGTGATTCTAGTATTGAGGTAAACATTAACTAAATCTTGGCTTGAAAAACAAAAGGATAAAATCTTTGAGTACAGGGGTGCCTGGGTGGCTCAGTGGGTTAAAGCCTCTGCCTTCGGCTCAGGTCATGATCCCAGGGTCCTGGGATCGAGCCCTGCATCAGGCTCGTTGCTCCTTGAACAGCCTGCTTCCTCCTCTCTCTCTGCCTGCCTCTCTGCCTACTTGTGATCTCTGTCTGTCAAATAAATAAATAAAATCTTCAAAAAAATTTGAGTACATTCAGGAAAACCCAGATATCTTCTTTAAGACTTTATTTTTAAGTTGTCTCACACCCAACACAGGGCTCAAACCCACAACCCTGAGATCAAGAGTTGTATGCTCTACCGACTGAGCCAGCCAGGTGCCCTCAGATGTTTTAAATTAGAAGAGTCACAGATCAGAAAACATATGTTTTCTTAAAAGGAAATTTCCAAAGATTTTACTTATTTATTTAAAAAGCTTTTATTATTCACTAGAGAGAGAGTGTGTGTGCAGGAGCAAGTGGAGAGGCAGAGGGAGAGGAACAAGCAGATTCCTGGCTAAGCCGAGTGTCTAAGGCAGGGCAACATTCAGGATCCTGAGATCATGACCTCAGCCAAAGTCTGAGGCTTAACAGAATGCTCTACCCAAGTGCCCCTATTTTATTTATTTATTTTAGAGAAAGAGAGAGAGCATGAGCTCGAGGGGCTGGGGGCAGGGGAGGCGGGAAGAAACACAAAGAGGGCCAGAGTAGGAGAGAGATAATCTTTCATCCAGACTCCACACTGAGCACAGAGGCTCAGCTTTTCAGGGCTCAGATCTCATAAACCATGAAATCATGACCTGAGCTGAAATCATGAGTTGCCTGTTTAACCAAATGAGTCGACCAGGCGCCCCAGCAACTGCTTTCTATAAATTTCTAAAGCAAACTATACAGGAAATGTTTTCTGTAATTGATACCTGGATAAAAGTTACCATTTTCAATAAATGTGACTGATTTTTTAATATTCCAAATATACTTTAGTATTGTTAGGTTAAGCTGGTTTTTTTTTTTTTTAATTTCTTTTCAGCGTAACAGAATTCATAGTTTTACACCACACCCAGTGCTCCATGCAATGCGTGCCCTCCATAATACCCACCACCTGGCTCCCCCAACCTCCCACCCCCCGCCCCTTCGAAGGTTAGGCTGTTTTTAAAAATTTCCTTCTTTAGGGGTGCCTGGGTGGCTCAGTTGGTTGGGCAACTGCCTTCGGCTCAGATCATGATCCTGGAGTCTTGGGACTGAATCCCACACTAGACTCCCTGCTCAGCGGGGAGTCTGCTTCTCCCTCCGATCTCTCCCCTCTCATGCTCTCTCATTCCCTCTCTCAAATAAATAAAATCTTTAATAAATAAATACATAGATACATAAATTTCTTTCTTTAAAAAGTTTTATTTTGGGGTGCCCGGGTGGCTCAGTTGGTTAAGCGACTGCCTTCGGCTCAGGTCATGATCCTGGAGTCCCAGGATTGAGTCCCACATCAGCCTCCCTGCTCGGCAAGGAGTCTGCTTCTCCCTCTGCTTCTCCCTCTTCTCATGCTCTCTCTCTCATTCTCTCTTTCTCAAATAAATAAAATCTTAAAAATAAATTTATTTTAGGGTGCCTGGGTGGCTCAGTGGTTTAAGCTTCTGCCTTCAGCTCAAGTCATGATCTCAGGGTCCTGGTATCGAGTCCCACATCGGGCTCTCTGCTCAGCAGAGAGCCTGCTTCCCTCTCTCTCTCTCTCTGCCTGCCTCTCTCCCTACTTGTGATTTCTCTCTGTGTGTGTCAAATAAATAAATAAAATCTTTAAAAATTTTTTATTTTATTTTATTTTCACTTTTTAAGCTCTATGCTCAACATGGGGCTTGAACCCATACCACTGAGATTAAGAGTTACATGCTCTACCAACTGAGCCAATCAGGCGCCCCTTAGTTCTTTATTTAAGATCTACAGCTTCGGGGCGCCTGGGTGGCTCAGTGGGTTAAAGCCTCTGCCTTTGGCTCAGGTCATGATCTCAGGGTCCTGGGATCGAGCCCCACATCGGGCTCTCTGCTCAGCAGGGAGCCTGCTTCCCCCCCTTCTCTGCCTGCCTCTCTGCCTGCTTGTGGTCATGCTCTCTGTGAAATAAATAAATAAAATCTTAAAAAAAAAAAAAAAAAAGATCTACAGCTTCATACTAATCATCTGAAACATGTGTTCAAGGAAACAGAGCAGATAAAATATTCAAGAGGAATTAGTTATTTTTATTATTCTTAAAGATTTTATTTATCTATTTGACAGGGAGAGACACAGCGAGAGAAGGAACACAAGCAGGGGGAGTGGGAGAAGGGGAAGCAGGCTTCCTGCTGAACAGGGAACCCGATGTGGGGCTTGATCCCCGGAAGCTGCGATCATGATCTGAGCTGAAGGCAGATGCTGAATGACTGAGCCACCCAGGCACCCCAAGGAATTAGTTATTTTTAAATCTAAGTTTAAGGGGTGCCTGGATGGCTCAGTCAATGGAACATGTGACTTGATCTCAGGGTTCTAAGTTGGAGCCCCACGTTGGGTATATTTAAAAATAAAATCTTAGGGATGTCTGGGTGGCTCAGTTGGTTAAGCATCTGCCTTTGGCTCACGTCATGATCCCAGAGCCCTGGGATTGAGTCCCACATTGGGCTCTTTGCTCAGCTGGGAGCCTGCTTCTCCCTCTGCCTGCCACTCTCCCTGCTTGTGCATGTGTCCTCTCTCTCTGACAAATAAATAAAAACAAATAAAATAAAATCTAAAAAAAAAAAGCGCTAAGTTTAAAACCTGAACATATCAAATGAGTGAGAATAACTATTCAGAAGAGAGAAACAACTGACCTGCTTGAGATGCTGGAGACCTTGCCCATTTCTTTATGCAGTTCAAATGAAACACATGATAGCAGCTCTGACAACTCCACACTGGCGCTGTGACACGAACCAATTCACAGCACACCATGCACTCATATTTTTCTGTAGTTAACTGTTCAATTAGAGAACCTGTTTAAAAAAAAAAAACAAGGAAATTAATTCAAACACAGAAAAACATTCCTTACTTTAGTCAGCCAAGGATCAGCAAGGCATTTAAGGGAAATCTCCAAACACAAAGGTTTTAAGTATGTCTGATTCTGAGTAATGTGGTTGTTCAGTGTTTGGGGTGAAGAAGAACAGGAGTATGCTGAGGAAGAAGACTTAGGAAGTGGACATTCAGGTGGGGATTTGCACAATTGAGGAAAGAGTCCCAGGAAACTGCCCAGGAATTGCCCAGAATAGCCAAATGCCCCTTATAACACAGCAAGTTCCTTCTGTTCCTCAGAAGCAACAACTGTAGCACCTTGCCCGACCTCCTATGAATCTGATCCAGATCCATGGCTGGGAAAAAAAAGCTCACTAAACTGAAAGAAACCTAAGCCTGGATAGGTTCCAACAACCTAGGGTGGTAACCTCTTTTCTAATAGTTGCCATGAAAGTCTCATCTCAGAAAAAAAAAAAAAAAAAAAAAAAAAAAGTCTCATTTCTTCTAGTAGTTTCCATGGAAGTCTTTAGTTGATCTACTCAAAAAAGATGTTCTTGGTGTTTACCATAATGCCATGGTAGGGTTACTAGACTGAAGGAGACACAGACCCTGGTTCTAGAAGCCCAGCATCTGGTGAAAGAGATCAGCATCATTAGGAATCCTCCCAGGTGGATTCCTTATTACCTTCACTGACTTCCAGATTTTTCCTCAAACACGATCTCAGCAAAGCATTTTTAGATCCGAAGTAAGAGTCAGGTACTCTCAGATATGTGTGTGTGTGTGTTAAAGAGAGAGAGAGAGTTAATTTCTTCTGAGCAGGGAGCCTGACATGGGGCTCAATCCCAGGACCCTAAAATCATGACCTGAGCTAAAGGCAGACACTTAATTTACTGAGCCACCCAGGCGCCTCTTTCAGTCTATACTTACAGCATTTATTTCATAATACTATTTTATTTGTTATTGGGTCCAAATAGGTTTTAAGAATAAACTAACTAACCTTAAATACATCATGCCAAGTGCTGTGCTTATGCACTTTACACATATTTAATTTTCGTAACAAGGCTGTAATATAGGTACCATTTTATAGATGAAGAAACTGAGGCTCAAAGTAGTTCAATCACTTACCTAAGGTCACAAAGCTCACATTTTAATCATTTTAGAATATTAGCTTTCCTAAGATTACTTTCTATTTGTCTAATTTAATGGCAAAAGAAATATAAAACACAAGAACTGTAAGGTCTGTGAGACAAGGTCAGGGCCTTGTCCGCCTTGCTCACTGTTGTATTTCCAGTGCCTAGCCATTAGCAGGTGCTCAGTAAATATTTATTAAATGAATGGATGAAAAAATAAATGGGTATCATCTCTCTCCCTTGAAAGTTTCAGGCTTCAGTAGTTTCTATCTATCTATTTATTTATTTGACACAGAGAGAGAGAAGAAGCATGAGGGGAGAAGCAGGCTCCCCGCTGAGCAGGGAGCCCCATGCGGGACTCAATCCCAGGACCTTGAGATCATGACCTGAGCCCAAGGCAGCCGATTAACCGACTGGGCCACCCAGGCGCCCCAGGCATCAGTAGTTTTTCTGAGATAGCTTTTTTGTTCCGACAAAAGCCCGGAATAAAGATTTTGTGTGGTTGATAAAGAGAAATCTATTTGTTTTAGGTAAATGATAAACACATCAAAAAACTGAATTATATTGGGGCGCCTGGGTGGCTCTGTGGGTTAAAGCCTCTGCCTTTAACCTTTGGCTCAGCTCATGATCTCAGGGTCCTGGGATTGAGCCCTGAATCTGGCTCTCTGCTCAGCAGGGAGCCTGCTTCCTCCTCTCTCTCTGCCTGCCTCTCTGCCTACTTGTGATCTCTGTCTGTCAAATAAATAAATAAAATCTTTAAAAAAGAAAAAACTGAATTGTATTAAAAAAACTAAAAAACCAGACTTAGATTCTTTCTTAAAAGCAGGGACACCTTACCCTGCATTGGTTAACATCTCTGAATAACAAAAGTTAATTACATTCCTACCATTTAGTATCCTACATATGAAAGATTCTGAAGGGGTAAGTAAGAAGGAGCTCATTAAAGAGTAAGATTATGAGTGAGTCATCTACATACAAGAGCCTGACTGTGCAGAGGAACAGTCTGTGAGAATTACATTTGGAATTAATTTTGCAGAAAGTGCCTATTGACTGTTCTAGGACAGAACTGAGTTAGAAGTGAAGGACACAAAAAAGTAAGTGAGGTTGGGTACATATATGAGAACCCTATGATCGACTGTTGTTTTGATTTTTGCCCTGAAGGTTGTCTTCTTATTTTATTGTTTCTCTTATTCATTAAGTTTGTGGCTTGTTAATAAATAATTATTGTTTTATATGTGGTGTTTCTAAATCTATTCACAGTGAAACTGACCACTATGATGCACACACATATAGCAATGTGGGAACAACTGCCAACTTTGAATAACCCACAAAGCTCTACTAAGCCCTCTCCAAAGGCTGTTTCTCTCACATCCCATTTTGAATCTTGACAGTAAATCCTGATAGCACTATCTTCAGAATTCATCCAGAATCCAACCCCTGCTGCTACTACTATGGCCCAAGCCACTATCTATTCACCTGCATTATTAAAATGGCCTCCTAACTAGTCTTCCTACTTCTGCCCTTGCCCTACTTCAGTCTATTCTCACCACAGTAGCCAGAGGGAGCCTGTTAAAATGCAAATTAGATAATGCCATTCAAGTCCAGAACTTGCCAATGGTTCTGACTTTACATGTCTATAAAAGCCAAAGTCCTCACAATGGCCTTCATCACTTCTGGTCCCCACCTGCTATTTCTCTTTCCTTTCCCTAAGTCACTACTCTAAGAACACACTGGCCTCCTTCCTGGTCCCAGACTGGCAGGCAGATTTCTGCCTGAGGGTCTTTACAACTTGTTGCTCCCTCTG
>PISX010035718.1:0-12643 GCA_004024625.1 Mellivora capensis | reverse complement strand
ACCCAAAATCAAGAGTCGATGCCAAACCAACTAAACCACCAGGCACCCCTTAAGTAGTGTTTCCAATGAAGAGAAAGGAAAAAAGGAAAAAGAGAATTATACAAAAATTTTTAGAAAAAGAAAAAAAGAATCAAAATACTGAAAAGTTGCATGGTGTCTATGAATAAATGGATAGAATTAGCAACAATGAGATCTATCCTAGTTAAAATCTTGGAGGACAAAGAAAAAGAAATAATCTTTTGTCATCAAGACAAAAGAGAAAAAAAAAATCAGGCTGACTATAAACTTCTGCCCTACATTTTACTTCGACACATTATGGTCTAGGATACAATAGACTGCCTATGACACTGAAGAAAATAAAGAAAATATTTTCAAATTAATGAATATTCTTCTAAAAATTATTTCCAAATAAGTGAGAAATTAATAAACAATAAACAATAATATATAAAAATAATAATTAAAACATAAGCAAGAGGATGTTTGGTGACTCTAAGGGCCTATTTAGCCAGAGCTGCTCCACCTGGTTGAACAGCTATTTTGTTGTTTATGCAGTGAAATTAAACCGACCCTCCCCCCCCACCAGGGGACTTACTTAAAAGCAAGTCCAGGAAACCAGTAAAATATGGTCGACCAGTCCCTGATAACAGAGCCCAAATACAAGGGTGGGACAAGTCAGGTGGAGATAACAGCCCAAATGCAGGGATGAGTCGGGCCAGGTAGAGAGGTCCAATCATTAAAGCGCATACTGTCTCCCTGGCTACCAAGGAGTATGGGCCCCGCCTTTTGGGCACCTTTTGGGTGCCAATTCTAATCAAGGTGATAGGCTGGTTCAAATAGCTACTATGGGGTGAATTGTAATTCAGTTGGCCACCCGTGTGTGACCTAGCATGACTGCAGCTTTCTCTGTGTGTTACAATCTCATTGGCCACCTGTGTGTGGCCAGGCTCAACCACATGGCCTTTGCTCTATAAAAGTTAGTCTGTAAGGCAGGGAGAGGCCGCCCTCTCTGTAAGAGGCGGCCCCATTTGGTTTGATTCTCCATGCTTGGTGCAAAATGAAGCTTTGCCTGACTTTCGCTCTGTATCAGTCTCATTTTGACTTTGGACTCAGTATCAGTCTCATTGGACTTTTATCAGTCTCATTTGACTACGGACCCAACAGTGACCAACAATTCTGTTTACACAAGGGACTCCCTGTTAAGCTATTGAGGAACTTAGAAAAAAAATTTGCATTTTATAAACCATGGCAAATAAAAAATGCTCTAACAAAGAAAAGATAGAAGGAAAAAAAAAGTTTGGTGTCATTTTATATTATACATTTGTATATTTTTAATTTTCTAAATTTTCTTCAGGAAACATGTGAACACATACTATGCTTTTGATCAGAAAATGCAATTTTAAAAACAATGTCAGGTACTGTGAAAAGCCTAAAACTTTTACTTTATTTTTAAGCTAAGTCAGCCTACCATAAGCTGCATACTTAGATATAAAACAGGAGACTTCTGAGTCAGATGCAAAGATAGTTTATTACTTGTAATGAAAGGAGCAGCCAGAGTGGCCCAGCAATGCTGGTTCCCCCAGCCCGGGTTTCCACAGTGAGGCACAGTGAGGATGAGTCATAGGAGAGGAATCCCAAGTTTTGTAAACTCTGACCCTCTATTGGGGCTACTGACAAACCTGTCCATTCCTGCACATCCTCTTTTCTACAGAAAGAGAGGTAATTTTTATCTCCATGGAATATCTCCAGGAAAGGATGTCTCTAAATGTCTCTAGAGAAAGTTACTGCCTTTATCTTAACTTGTCCAGGAATGTACATACATTATCTTAAGAAGAATTCCCTATTCTTATCTCTCCACAGCTTGTATGTCTCCACAAATTTTCCTGAAAAAGTATCAGGAGCACCTGTCTCTTAATACTTGGACATGTAGTAATGGCACAGATTCATGGAGAATCGGCTAACAATTCAATTCCGGTTGAGTAATAATGGTCCAATTTTGGAGGCCTTCTTTTTCTTTCCACTATCGCTACCTTTCAAGAACATGGTTTCTTTTAAAACTAATGGATAAATTTATAAATATAATTTTATCACATTTGCTAGTTGTTTTAATTGAAGGAAACTAATGGCAGAAACAGAACCTGAAAACTGCTCTGTGTCACATCTATAATTGGGAGAGGATAATCACTCTGAGCATGCAGCTATGTGGGGAAGGCTTGAGGTGATTCCCAGGCTTGGCAGTCTGCCCATTTCTATTACATTCCCAACTGTTGGTCAGTTCTAGAGGAAGGGCCTGAGGCAAATACCTCACTCTTCGTATTTCATTCTTCAGGTAATTGGTACAATATTTCAGGATCTGTGCTGTGGCTGCCAAGTCTCTGTGAAATGATCAGCAATGACATGAGTCAAGAAGCAGGATCTCGAAACAGGTTTATGTTTTGTGATTCTGCAATCACTTTTAATCAACAATATTTAAATTTTCTGCTTGTCCATATCTGACATGGGTTAAGGGGAAGAGAGTGTGTGTGTCTGTGTGTGTGTGTGTGTGTGTGTGTGTGTGTATGATGTTACTAAAAATTAATTTATAGCTGTAAAAGTAGAAAGAATTCTGAGAAAATGTTTGAAATTTCCTGATGGAGAGGTAATTTTGTAGCAGAGGAAATCCATATCATGCTTGTTATTTGTGAGGTAATACTCTCTGCCTTGCACACTAACCTTCAAGCGGCTCTCATAATGAAAATGATACAGAATTTGTTCTTCCCCTGGAGGTTTCATGTGCTTCAGGAAAGGTGGCTCCACACCTAAGGAGTGAATCATAATGCTAAATTCTAAACCGAGAATCTTCATGCTTTTTCTGGAAAGGGTCAGAAAGTAGTTTAGTCTTTACAGGTCAGACTTTCTCTGTTATCAGTCGAATCTGCCATTGACAAGTGAAAGTAGCCAAGTACAATTGGTGAGTGAGTGAACATGGCTGGGGTCCAGAAAGACTGTATTTATGGATCCTGCATGCATTTCCTGGGGCTGCCTCAGCAGATTATCATAAATTGGGTGCCTTAAAGCAAGATAAATTTATTCTTTCTCAATTCTAGGCCAGAAGTCTGAATTCAAAGTGCCAGCAAAGTTCCTGCTCCTTCAGAAAGCCCTTGGGAAGAGTCCTTCCTTGACTGTCTCTTAGGCTCTGGTGGTCGCCTTGCAATCCTTGGAGTTTCTGGACTGTGCCCACATTACTTATTGGAACACAACCCGGATCCAAGCCAGTGTGACTGGGGTCATGTCAGATCCTGTGAGAAAACTCCAGGAGATTGAGGACAAGAGTCTTCTCAGGCTCAGAACCGAAATAAACAGGGGAGGATCCCTGGAGTGCTTTCCTGTCCTCGTTTAGATGGATCTGATAAGTGCAGAGAATCCTTAACTTGCACTTGTCATTTAAAGCTGAGATAATTGTTGTTGTTAACTTTTCACATGTGATTGCCTGCACACAGTCCACATCCCCCACGTAGTCCACGTCCTGCATGAAGCTCACATCTCACATGCAGTTCACGTCCTGCAAGGAAATCTATATCCTGTTTGTAACTGGATCTTGTGTAAAGTATAAAAGAAGTGATTGTAAGAAATAAAGTTGTCTACTGATCATCGGTCAGCTCTGATCATCTTTCAGCTCTGATCACCAGGATCCCCACCTCACAAAGGTGACAATCTCTCCAATCTCTATCTCCATCTTCATACTCCTCTCTCACTTCCATGTACATCTGTGTCACCAGATCTCCCTCTTCTTACAAGGATGGGTCCTCAAATTTGGGACCCACCCTAATTCAATATGATCTCATATTGACTAATTTGAGGGACACACTCAACATGCAACCTGTATTCAAATTTGAATGTCTATAATTTTCATATGTTATGAATAGTACAATTTTTTTTCAATCATTTAAATTGTTAAAATCATTTTTCACTTACAAGCTATACAAAAATAGGCAGCAGGTTACATTTTAAGTTTTTGAATAATAATGTAGGAGGATGTTAGGTGACCCTCAGGTCAATTTAGAATCCCAAGGAAAAAGATTTATGAGAATGGCAGTTTTTTGGGAATGGCACAGCAACAAGATGGGAAAAAATATCTGAATCCACTCTGGGGCTGCTGACTTTGCCAAAGCATAATTGCTTACATTTGGACTTCTTTTTTGGAAGTATATATTCTAACAAATCATTATAGAACACCTATCATGTAGCAGACACCATCTTATTCCCTGGAGTAGAAGGAACAGTGAGGAAAGCAGACAGAACATTTGCCTACATGAATTTTATATTTGAATGGAGAGAGAAAGAAAGAAAGAAAGAAAGAGAGGGAGAGAGGAAAGGAAGGGAGGAACAGAAGGAGGGAGGGAGGGAATTATTACCTCCGTTTTAAACTTTATTGTGCATACAAATCACCTGGATTGGGACCCAAGATTTTCACATGCTCCTAAGCAATGCTAATTCATGTGGTTTACAGACTGCACATGGAGTTGCAAGGACTAAAGAATGAATGGAAGTAGCAAGAGCCTGGCATCTAGAGGATGTGTACCACTCAAATATATCAAACCATCTATTGTCAGACCGGCATTGCACCCAACTTATTATTTGTTTCTTAATATTTCTGTCCCATTAATGTTATCAACAGGAGATTGCTTGCTGAATTTCATATGAATCTCTCAGATTTGGTCTTCTCAAAAAGCATGAGCTTAGCAATCTAAGATTTGTACTCTGATTCTTTTTTCTTTTTGCCATTTTTTAAATTGAAATATAATAAACACACAGTGTTAAATGAGTTTTAGGTGTACAATATAATGATTCAGCATTTCTGCACATTATTCAGTGCTCACCAAAATAGTATCCTCTTCATCCCCTTTACAATTTCACCCATTCCCTCTCTGGCAACCACCCATTTGTTCTCTGCGTTTAAGTCTGCTTTTTGTCTTTTTACTTTGTTTTATTTTGTTTTAGATTCTACATATATGTGAAATCATGTGGTATTTCTTTCTTTGACTTATTTCGCTTAGCTTTAGACCTTCTACACCCACCCATGTTGTTACAAATGGCAAGATCTCCTTCTTTTTATGACTGAATAATATTCCATTATACCACATCTCTATCCATTCATCTATCAATGGGCACTTGGATTCCTTCCATATTCTTAGCTATTGTAATAATTCTGCCATACCCATAGGGGTGTTTTTATATTTTTCAAGTTAGTGTCTTCATTTTCTTTGAATAAATACCTGGTAGTGGAATTAGTGGACCATAAAGTTATTTCTATATTCAATTTTTTGAGAAAGCTCCACACTATTTTCCACAGTGGCTGCACCAGTCTACATTCCTACCATTGTTGCATAAGTCTTTTTCTTCACATCCTCACCAATACCTGTTATTTCTTGCTTCTTTGATCCTAGCCATTCTGACAGGTATAAGGAGATATCTCATTGTGGTTTTGATTTGCATTTCCCCGATGGTGAGTGTTAAGCATCTTTTCATGTATCTGTTTGCCGTCTGTGTGTCTTCTTTGGAAAAATGTCTATTCAGGTTCTCTGCTCAGTTTTCATTGCATTATTTGCCTTTTTGGTGTCGAGTTATTTAGTTCCTTATATGTTGTGAATAGCCAGAACAATTGAGAAAGAACAAAGCTGGAGGTACCACAATCCCAGGTTTCCAGATATACTATAAAACTATAATAATCAAAATAGCATGGTACTGGCACAGAAATAGACACAAAGATCAATGGAACAGAATATAGAGCCCAGAAATAAACCCACAACAACATGGTCAATTAATCAATGATAAAGGAGTCAAGAATATACAATGGAGAAAAGACAGTCTGTTCAACAAATGGTGTTGGGAAACTGGACCGCTACATTTGACAGAAACTGGACTACTTTTTTATACCATATAAAAAATAAACTCAAAATGGATTTAAAAACGTTAATGTGAGACCTGAAACCATAAAACTCCTAGACTAAAACATAAGCAGTAATTTCTTTGGCATTGGCTATAGAAACATTTTTCTAATTCTATCTTCTCAGGCAAGAAAAAAAAAGCAAAGTTAAACTATTGGGACTACACCAAAATAAAAAGATTTTTCATAGGAGAGGAAATCATCAACAAAATGACAAGGCAACCAAGTAAATGGTAGATGATATTTGCAAATGGTATACCCAATAAGGAGCTAAGATCCCCTTATTGTATCAAAATACATGAAGAATTTGGACTCTAATTCTAACTTTAACAAATTCTAATGACATCATAAACTTTTGCCTTTTATTTTACCTATAACTCATAAAATATTTTTGAAATACTATCTTCTTAATATTTTCAAATGGACATTTAAAAATATGTCACAAGATTATATGGTTGCACATGACACAATGTCTAGGCAATTGTAAATGGTGACAATTTTTCATAAAATGTTATATTGCTCTTTTAGGAGTATCTAAAAGAATATATATATATAATAATTTAAGATGTATAGTAATTAAAATAAATTAGTCATCTCTAACAGTTGAAAAAATTTACCTCATCTGTTTCTTGTTGAAATAACTTTAATCCTATGTTTCCTATGGAATTTTATTTTAATGTATTAAGTGTTATGTAATAATGTCTTTACTTGATCATCTAGCCTACTCCACTGTAAACAAATGTATATTATTTAAAGTTGAACTTATTAAAGATTTTATTCATTTGAGAGGAAGAGAGAAAGAGTGAGAAAGCACAAGTGGTGGAGAGGGAGAAGCAGGCTGCTCATCGAGCAAGGAGCCTGAAGCGGAGCTAGATCCCAGGACCCTGGGAGCATGACCTGAGTCAAAGGCAGCTGCTTAACCAACTGAGCCACCAAGGTTCCCCTATTTAAAATTGTATTTTAAGAATTCTTATAACCATAAAACTCTAAATGTTAAATTCCCTTTGATATAAATTATTGCAATTGAGAAATATATGTCTTACAATTTTTCAAAAATTATTTATAACCAGGGTACCTGGGTGGCTCAGTTGGTTAAGAGACTGTCTTCAACACCGGTCATGATCCTGGAGTCCCCGGAACGAGTCCCACATCGGGCTTCCTGCTCGGCAGGGAGTCCGCTTCTCCTGCTGACCTCTCTCATGTTATCTCTCTCTCTCTCTCTCAAATAAATAAATAAATAAATAAATAATATTTTTAAAAATTATATAACCATAAAATGTAGTTCATTGTAATTGTACTTCTTCAGCAGATGGACTAAGGTGGAAGGAAGGCATTGTGAGGCTTGGAGGGAAGGCAACATTGCTGACATTAATATTTATGTTTAGCTCTTTCTTTTCAGTCCTGTTTTTGTTTTGTTTTGTTTCATATCTGGAGCAATGTTTTATAGTAAGTCAGAACTAATGATAGGTATGGCATTTTCCTTTCAAGTGGGGAAGAGCAAGTGGTGAGAGGAGAAATGAGAATATGGAAAAACAGAAAAAAGGAGGAAAAGAGAATATGTTAGTTTTCAGCCAATTTTTTTTTAAAGAGAAGATGCTATAAAACAAAACAAATGAAGGCATAAACAAGAAACAGAAACTCTTAAAACAGACAACAAATCAATGGTTGCCAGAGGGGAGGTGAGTGAGGGGATGGGTAAAATAGAGGAAGGGCATTAAAAGGTACAAACTTCTAGTTACAAAATAAATAAGTCATGAAAATGAAAAGCCCAGAATTGAGAATATAATCAATATTTTTTTGAGAGAGAGAGAGTGTGTGGGAGTTGGGTGGCAGGGAGAGAAAAGGGGCAAAAGGAGAAAGAAAGCCTCAGGGCACCTGGGTGGCTCAGTGGGTTAAAGCCTTTGCCTTCAGCTCAGGTCATGATCCTCGGGTCCTGAGATCGAGCCCCGCATTGGGCTCTCTGCTCCGCCAGGAGCCTGCTTCCTCCTCTCTCTCTGCCTGCCTCTCTGCCTACTTGCGATCTCTATCTGTCAAATGAATAAATAAAATCTTTAAAAAAAAAAAAAAGAAAGCCTCTAAAGCAGGCTCCACACTGAGCACAGAGCCTGACGCAGGGCTTGGTCTCAAGACCCTGAGATCATGACCTGATCCAAAATCAAATTAGACACTTAACCAACGGAGACTCCCAGGTGCCCCAGTGTTATTGTTATAACATTGTGTGGTGACAGATGGAAATTACACTCATCATCATAAGCATGGAATAATGTATAAAATTCTCATATCACTATGCTGTACACCTGAAACTGATATAACATCATCTGTCAACTATACTTGAATAATACTTGTATACATACCATCAAAAAGTATTTGAAAGAGAAGCCACAGACTTGGAGAAGATATTATAGATATCTATCTGATAAAATAACTGTATCCCATTTATACAAAAAATACTCAAAATCAACAATTAAAAACCAAACAACTCAATTAAAAAATGGGTCAAAGATCTCAAAGATCTCATCAAGGATGATATAAAGACACCTAAAAACATATGAAAAAAGCTCAATATTATTCCAAATTAAAACAATAACTGAAACTGCTTAAAAGCATAAAGTCGAATAAAAATCAAAATGTCTGCATTAATGCTTCAGTGAAGCTTGATTTTAAACCAAGTAATGTTTTCTCTCTCTTCTGCCAACTTCCCTTCTTCCCTTTTTAGCCTTTCCTTTCAGGAACCTGGTACCCACCCCACCCCACCCCACCCCGAAAACATGACCAATAAGGCTGGCAGCATATACACAATTCGTGTCAAAAACTGGCTAGATCCTTTATTTCCCTATAAATAGGAACAGATCAATTGTGGTTCCACTGTACAACCAAGTATTATTCAGTGATGGGAAAAAAAAAGAGGTACCATGACACAGAAAGACATAAATGGTTCTTAGACGCATATTACTAAATAAAAGAAGCCAGTCTGCAAAGGATGCATACTGCACGATTTCAACTACATGACATTCTAAAAAAGCCAAACCTAGTACGATAGTAAAAGATAAGTGATTGCTAGGGGATTGGAAATGGGGATAAGTAAATGAAACACATGGAATTTTTAAGATGATAAACTCTTTTATATGAAACTGTAAAGGTGAAACATGGTGCTATTCATTAGTCAGAACCCATTGAACTTTTCTTCACAAAAAGTGAGCCCTAAAATATAAAATTTTAAAAATCGTTTAGAGGATCAGAGAATCTCAGGATGGAATACAACTTGTGACAAAGGAATCTGTTTTACAAATGGGTGAAACATCTTCACTGGAAGGAATGGAAGGGAACCAGTAAGTTTGGAAATGAGTGAAATTTGTGAGACTAAAGGCATAAAACATAGCTGTCCCTAAGCACTGATTGCACTGTAGTTGAGGAGAGTTGTATCCCAAAGAGGTATGGATTACAATTCTGACACTGCTTTTGACATATACTGGAATTGAACAAATAAGTAAATGTATGGCAAACGGTAAGGGTCAAACTTATTGTTGTTGCCTGGGAATTTACCAATAAAAAAGGGCAGAAGCTAGAATGATCCCTGCAATGATGGATTAGTTGGAGACACTGATATAAACTCATAATTAGCTTACTATAAATACAGGAGGCTACATATAAAAATATCTGTAGAAATGTCTATAAAAGGATTCATATGCACATATATTTCCTTGCTCTGTTAACTAAAAAATAGAAACCCAACAGCAACAAGCAAGATCATGGTTTCTAACAGCACTCTCCAATAAATCCAGGTCTGAGGAAGAAGTATACAAGTTGATTGTGGAGCACATTGCAGTGCTTAGTAAGGACATGCTCATAGGAGCAAACAAATGTTGTTAAGTGTGTGGAAAGGGGACACAGAAACCAACTGAGAGAGCTCTCAATGGCCAAAACTGGAAAAATTTGTACAACAAAATAACTAAATCAGTATGAGGATATAACCCCAAATGCAAAATAAAAACCTGTTAAGTCCATGCTGATATAAATTATTGAAACATTACTGAATAGATAAATAAATGTGAGACAATATGCAGACCTCCCATGTAAAATAATTCCATATATATTATCTAGATACTCTGCTCAAGGAGGTAGAACTTCACTACCCACTGCTTAAATGTTAGCTATGAGTAGTGACTTCTTTCTAAAGAATACCAAATGGAAAATGGGGAATAGGTGTATTAATGAGTAGGTGTATAGCTGTATAAATAGGTATCACTCTAAAATGAAGCCTGCAGGGGCACCTGTAGCACCTGTAGTGTGTTAAAGCCTCTGCCTTCGGCTCAGGTCATGATCCCAGGGTCCTGGGATGGAGCCCCACATTGGGCTCTCTGCTCAGCAGGGAGCCTGCTTCCTCCTCTCTCTCTGCCTGCCTCTCTGCCTACTTGTGATCTCTGTCAAATAAATACATAAAATACATAAAATCTTTTTAAAAAAATAAATAAATAAGGTGAAGCCTGCTAAGCACTACCTCAGCCAGGTGATCAAGATTGGCAGAACAGTGACAGGAATGTTGTCTGCATATACATACTTTGATATGATTTGATGAGAATGGCCTTTAACTCTGTGATCCTTCCAAATCCCACAAACCCCAGGCTAATCATGAGAATGAGATATATATTAATAGAAGGACATTTTACAAAGTATTTAACCAGAACTCCTGAAAACTGTCAAGGTCATCGAAATCAGGGAAGCCTGAGAAATGAAGGGCCTATGGTAACACCACTACTAAATGTAATGCAGTGTCCTGGACGGCATCCCGGAACTGGATCAAAGATAAAAGTCATTTCATAAAGGAATGAGAGTTATAACAGAAAGGAATTGTTAAGAAATTAATTTTCAGGGGCACCTGCATGGCTCAGTCAGTTAAGTTCTGACTCTTGATTTTGGCTCTGGTCAGGATCTCTGGTTGTGAGATTGAGACCCATGTAGGGCATTGCCCTAGATGTGGAGTCTGCCTGAAATTCTCTCTCTCCTTCTTCTTTTGCTCCTCCCCCACCGCTCTCTCTCTCTCTTTCTCTAATACATAAATAAATCTTAAAAATAAATGAATTTGCAAACATTTCTCCTCTACATGGAAAAATTACTCTAATCCTTATTTTCCGTTGAGAAGTCACTTAGCAATCAGTTACACGTACTGGCAAGGTCACAGAAATTCAAGGCAATTAAATACGGATTCTAATTACAGTGCTTTGCCTCTTCTTATTCAAGACTTCGCTAAAAATCAGTTCCTTATTTGTGTCAAAAAATTATGACTCTTAGATAGGCACATATATTTCCTTGCTCTGTTCCTTCAGTGTTACATAAGGGATACAGCCGCTCAAGGTTATGTGTAATTCTGGATATATGTTTTTAGTAAAGTTCACTGTTAACGCTATTTTTCCCACCCTTACTGAGATATAACTGACATATAACACTGTGTATGTTTAAGGTGTACAGTGTGTTGATTTTATATCCTTATCTATCACAATGTGATTACAACCATAGCCTGGTTAACATCTCCATCCTCACATAATTACCATTTCTTTTTTATGATGAGGACACTTAAGATTTACTCTCTTAGTAATTTTCAAGTATACAGTGCAGTACTGTTAACTATAATCACAATGTTGCACGTTAGATCCCCAGAATGTTTTCATATTCTAATTGGAAGTTTGTACCATTTGACCAACATCTCTTGAATCCTCCCACCTCTCAGCCCCTAACATGACCAATGAGTCAAAGAATGAATTAAAATGGAAATCAGGAAATATCTCAAGAAAAATGAAAATGTTATCTCTAAATTAAATATCCTAAACTTAGTAAAATTGCATGCTAAATTTGATTTTTCCTGTTAGAGATGCAAATGATCGCTATTCAATGGACATATCACTTAATGTCCCAGATGGAAATTAACACCTCTTATGAAATACAGCAATCATTTATATAAATATATAAATATAGGGGTGCCTGGGTGGCTCAGTAGGTTAAATCCTCTGCCTTTGGCTCAGGTCATGATCCCAGGGTCCTGGGATCGAGCCCCTCATAAGACTCTCTGCTCAGCAGGGAGCCTGCCTCCTCCTCTCTCTCTGCTGCCTCTCTGCCTACTTGTGATCTTTGTCTGTCATATAGATAAATAAATAAATCATATATGTATATATATATATATATATATATGTTTTTCTGGTCATCCGACTTCTTTACTGCTTTTCTCAAATGTTTTCTGGTCATCACACCTCCTGACTGCTTCTGTTACTGGAGTAGTAGTTTCTTTCCTTACTCATAGCATTTGCCAAATAACCAAATAACAAAACAACATTTGATGGCAAGCAGATAATTTATTCAATGACCAGAGAATGGATAAGGGCAGCTCTAAAGGCACTTTTTTCTTGATTAGGCCTTATGGTATGGGTTTTACAGAGTTAGAGTAATTAAAGGGCTGGTAAGCAAGCTGACCTTGGCTTTTTTTGTGGAAGAGAGAGACATCTCCAATTCAAAGTGCCACCTCTTTTCTTCCCTTAAATGTTACCTCTCTTCTTCTCTTAAATGACTTCCCAGAGTCAGATCTGTTATGGCACTGGTAGGTATGTTGTTTATTATTACAATTAGATGATAATGATCTTGAGGGCTAGCAGAGTGTCTCAACTGGACCAAAGCTGTGAAGACTGGGTCATGGGGCTTCTTTGGTGCTTGTAGTTTCTGACATCTGGCCTT
>PISX010035717.1:0-12638 GCA_004024625.1 Mellivora capensis | reverse complement strand
TAATCCCCAGGGGTACATGTCTGTGAATCGCCAGGTTTACACACTTCACAGCACTAACCATAGCACATACCCTCACCAATGTCCATTACCCCACCCCCTCTTTCCCGACCCCCCTCCCCCCAGCAACCCTCAGTTGGTTTTGTGAGATTAAGTGTCACTTATGGTTTGTCTCCCTCCCAATCCCATCTTGTTTCTTTTCTTCTTTTCCTACCCCCCTAACCCCCCATGTTGCATCTCCACTTCCTCATATCAGGGATATCATATGATAGTTGTCTTTCTCTGATTGACTTATTTCACTAAGCATGATACCCTCCAGTTCCATCCACGTCGTTGCGAATGGCAAGATTTCATTTCTTTTGATGGCCGCATAGTATTCCATTGTGTATATATACCACCTCTTCTTTATCCATTCATCTGTTGATGGACATCTAGGCTCTTTCCATAGTTTGGCTATTGTAGACATTGCTGCTATAAACATTCAGGTGCACGTGCCCCTTTGGATCACTACGTTTGTATCTTTAGGGTAAATACCCAGTAGTGCAATTGTTGGGTCATAGGGTAGTTCTATTTTCAACTTTTTGAGGAACCTCCATGCTGTTTTCCAGAACGGTTGCACCAGCTTGCATTCCCACCAACAGTGTAGGAGGGTTCCCCTTTCTCTGCATCCTCGCCAGCATCTGTCATTTCCTGACTTGTTAATTTTAGCCATTCTGACTGGTGTGAGGTGATATCTCAATGTGGTTTTGATTTGTATTTCCCTGATGCCGAGTGATGTGGAGCACTTTTTCATGTGTCTGTTGGCCATCTGGATGTCTTCTTTGCAGAAATGTCTGTTCATTGGACATACAGTTTTTTTTTAAACTTCCAGATGATTCAGTGTACCAAAAGTTGAAGTCTGCTGCCCTACTCTGTGTAAGCCATTGCTTTCCCAATTTTTGTTACTTGAAGCCAAATGCAATGACTCACAGATATAATCTCTATTCTCAACGATTCAGTGTGTTTCTAGTTAGAATGACAGTCAAGAGTACACAAGCTACTACATAAAATCAGACCCAAGGATGGATGGATATCTAACCAGGACCGGTAAAAATAAAAACCAGAAGCAAACCAGGAGAATAACTTCATGACCTTTTGGCAAAGATTTCTTCCATAGAATATAAAAAGCACTAACCATGAAAGAAAAAATCAGAAGGAATTTCTTTTCATTTTGATTAAAATGAAAAACTCGTGTTCACCGAAAGATACTAATAAGAGAATGAAGAGGAAAGCCATGAGTGGGAGAAGATCTTTGCACTACATATATCCAACAAAGGACTTACGTCCAGAGTATACAGTGAACTTCAATCAGTCATTAAGAGGCTGTCAATCCAACAGAAAATGGGTTAAGACTTGAACAGACACTTCATGAAATACAATATCCAAATGGCCATAAATATATAAAAAGGTGCTCCATCTTCTTAGTCATTAAGAAAACACAAAGAAAAACTATAATGTGATACCACTGTATACCCATTGTATAATGGTGTAAAACGGCTCAAGTGAAGAAGACATACCAAGTGTGGCTGAAAATACGGAGTAACTGGCAAAATCTTCCATACTGCTAAGGGGAGGGTAATTAACACCACTGCTTTGGGAAACTTTGTTTAGAAGTAGCTCTAAAGTCTTTTGAAGGGAGAAATGTAGAAGAATTTTTTGGACATCTTTTATAACCACCAAAAATCCCACACCAACCCCAAATTCTGAACACTTTAACAAAGAATAAAGAAAAACAACCCAGCAAACTTTGATGCAAATCACATCCGGAGGATCAAGTAAATTGCATGTTGTTTATAGTAATGATACATGGCAGGGCCGTATTGGCTGGAGAACAGAAATACCATCCAGTATAAAGTGTAAAAGGTCTTTAGGAACATAACCCTGAGGTAAAATGCAATTAATGTGTACTGGTCTATATTGATAGCATATGATCTAACATCACTATAATGATTAGGATAACTTTGAATGTAAGTGCTAGAACAAAAATTAGCAAAAAAAAAAAAAAAAAAGGACTTTTATGGATGAATGCTAGGTTAAGAGCTGTAGAAGAGACAGCCTCAGGAACGGCTGGACCTAAACAGCCCTGGAATGCCCTTGTCCCCTCAGCTCTGCAATCTTCCCCATGTGTGGCTTCCTTCTTCTTGCTGACTACATACTTGCCTCTCCCTACATGGTCATATGTATAATTTCATCCCTGGGAAGACACTCATTTTTTTCTCATTTCCAGTCTTAAAATTCCAGGGAAGGAGGGTGATTAGCTCCATAGGTCAAGACCCCACCCGTAGACCCCTTAGCTGTGACTTGGGGATGGGACTGACAAAGACACTATGAATGTCCAGCCCCAGCCAGGTGCCCAGTCTGAACTCTGGCCAAAGGCATGTTTTCAAAATGCCTACTCCTGAGTTCTCATGAAAATAAGGTGAACATGGTGGGAACCAATACCAAGAAGTGTGGGACACCAGATAATTGGGGAGAAGCACATTCACTTTAGGGAAACTTAGATTTTCCTGTTGAACACCAGGTTATGTGATTGTGTTTTCCTGTATGATCATTTCCCTCATGCAGCCTCTATGAGGACTGGAATTGGAAGAAAATCGGCCACAGCTCCTAGTGACTATCTACTTGGACATATATCCACAGGGAGCCTGACATGCCTAAAACAAGACTGCCACACTCCATCAGCTATAAACTGTACTTCCAATTATGGGATTGGGAAGCAATGTGTACTCAGAACACAAAATGTCAAGCATGTCCTACATCAGAAAATGCAGACTGTGTAGTATGCCCAAAAATAGAAGTCACAGGTTGCTAGCTGAAGCCCAGTTATAAAGTGTGGGGCAACAAAAGTGTTCCCTGATCTCCTAGAGCTTGCGGAGGGCACACTCAAAGCATGCAATCTATTCTCTGAATAGATTGGGAGATCCCAAACACCAAGGGCAAGTCAGTGTGTGTTGCTCAAAACAGAACATGGTGGCGCCTGGGTGGCTCAGTGGGTTAAAGCCCCTGCCTTCAGCTCAGGTCATGATCCCAGGGTCCTGGGATTGAGCCCCACTGCAGGCTCTCTGCTCGTCAGGGAGCCTGTTTCCTCCTCTCTCTCTCTCTGTCTGCCTCTCTGCTAGTTGTGATCTCTGTCAAATAAATAAATAAAAATATTTTTTAAAAAACAAACAAACCAGAACATGGAGGCAAAGGTATATGGCCTCCCATACAAAATCTAGTCTCTGAATGCCCCCTAGCCTCAAAAGTGGGGATCAGGCTGTTCCCCTGCTCACTACAGAGAATTTCGGAAGGTCTGTGTTCATGTCATTAGCTGCAGAAATCCAAGAAATCCCATGAACTCCAAGCCTGGGTAGATCAGAGTCTTCTGGAACTAATTCTATGTGTGCGTTGGATTTCTCTGAACAATAGTAAAACTTTGTACTTTTTATCACATGTTTCATCTACCAACTTAGAGTATTTCACAGGAAGTTGTTCTTCCTGTATTTTTACCAGTAAAGTAGATGTACTGTGGCAGAACTCAGTCTGCTCCCTGCACCATCAGCAGTCTATCTACTTATTGTGTGGCCCATGAGTACACGCACACGGCAGACTTCCTGCTACGTATCTGTCTGGGTTTTTGCATAGGTGGAAGCAAATGTTGCTTCACAGAGTGTTTCTCAATTCATTTCCTGAAAATACAGCTGTCTTCTTTCAATTCCCTAAAACGTGCTTTAATATCTTTTTTATTTTTTTATTTTTTAAGATTCTATTTTTACGTAGTCTCTATACCCAGTGCGGGGCTTGAACCCACAACCCAGGGATCAAGAGTTGCACACTCTACCAACACATCCAGGCAGATGCCCCCGTGGTTTATTATCTTTTGTAGCTATAGCATAGTTCTCAAAATTTTGACTTCATGGCATCAGGAAGAAAGTGGTCTGGATCTGCTTCCTAGGGACAGAACTCAATTTGTGACTTTCTCAATGCTACAAAAACAAACACACACACAAAAACCAAACACACTGCCTGTTAGGCTCAAAAGAGCCAGTTCCCTAACTGAATTTTATTTAAGATTTTGGTGATTTACACAGACAAAGCCTAGGTTTCTTGGGGACCCCAGGGCATGTCATCAAAGACAAAGTATCTGGTAGAATGCGGGGGAGCATTAGGTAGGAGGCCTTCATCATGAAATAAAGCCCAGAAATGGGAGCAAGCTCCCAGAGATGGTGGACACTTGGGAAGCTGGGAACCAGGTGGGATGAATGGTGATGGGTCGGACATGCCTCTTAGCGCTCTAGCACTGCCTTAAATCAAAGGAGAGGCCTTCTGGGTCCTGACCTAGAATTTCTCCCTTCTCTCCTGAGCCCCCTTGGTCATGCCTTGGCAATGTGATACATAAACCACGGAAAGGGACATTTGCCCACACTGTCTTATAGATGAGGGCATGTGGCCAGGAAGGAGCCATTAGAACTCCTGTTTGTGCTTCTTCCTCTCTCCCTGTGTCTGGAGAACCTTGGGTAACAAAAAAGAAGGACTCCAAAACATTGATTAAGGTGGCAAGTAAGAGTTTAGTTCTGGAAATCACATTTACTGTAAGTGCTATGCAACATGTCTGGTGGGGTGAGGGGGAGAGGGAGCAAAAAAAGAATGTGGGAGAATAAGAGGGAGTGTCCCTTCCCACAAAGGGCCCATTTATACAGACAGACAAGATCAGAAATTAGAAACAGCCTGGTTGAATTGGACCAAGAGAAGGGTTCATTTAGTCCCCAAATTTAAAAAACAGGAGATTTCCACAATAAAATTTGGTAATTGACTTCTTGTGAAAATGAAAAATCACAACCCCAGATGTGCATCCTCACAAGGCAACAAGCTGCTGGGGTCTGGAGGGCCAGGCATTCTCCACTTGGGAATAGACGGCACCACTTTCTGTTGCCTCACTCCTGAGCACTGTAACTGCGTAAGTGCCATAGCGTATCACAGAGAATTTGTCATTCTTGGCTGGGACACCAGAAACATGAAATTAGAGGATGACTGTATAAATTCAACAAAAGGCTACTTCGAGAACCATCACGAATTCTTGTGGAAAGAGGAACACCGAAACTCAATTCCATAAATTATCTCAAGCTCTACACTCGGGAGTACGGGGTTGGTGCTGGAGGAATCCATCCGGCTTCTGGCAGTTGGACAAGGCAGCCTAATTGTAGTGGCTGACCTCCTAGTTTCTGGGCCCACTTGGAGGAGAACCAATTGTAGGATGGGGCATTCTGTACCCAGCTGCTCAGCACGGGGTCAGAGAGGGAGTTCAGGTCCTGCCTTGACATCAACCTTCAACAGAAGAGTGCCAAGGGGGAATCCATGAATAATTCAGATCACCACCAGATAGATGCCCAGTCAGCATCAATGGCCATGAATTACCTTGTGTGTATTTCCTGCCTACATGTCAGTCCATCTTTTCACTGGCGTCCGTGGCAAGTTTATGAATGAGCACATTCTCTAATGCCCCTGCTGTAGGCAAGGCCGTTTCAGGATCTTGGCCCAAGTTTCCAAATTTCTGACTTGTTATTTACCAACCGTACACCATAAGAGATCGAATAACTCATGACTAAAAACATGCCCTCACTGGGGTGCCTGGGTGGCTCAGTGGGTTAAGCCTCTGCCTTCGGCTCAGGTCATGATCCCGGGGTCCTGGGATCGAGTCTCACATCAGGCTCTCTGCTCGGCGGAGAGCCTGCTTCCCCCTCTCTCTGCCTGCCTCTCTGCCTACTTGTGATCTCTCGCTCTCTCTCTCTCTCTCTGTGTCAAATAAATAAATAAATAAATAAAATCTTAAAAAAAAAACAAACAAAAACATGCCCTTACTAAAGAGGAATGTGGGTGGAAATAGAAAAACAATATTTCTTAAAAAGCCTCTGGAAATTTGCGTATGTCCAAGTCATGAGACTTGGGTGTTCTGGTGAGAAAATATGGTAGGGAAGAAGCCAAACCATTTATGGAACACTCACTCCTTGGGCACCTGACACGTGATCTGTTAACTTCATTTTCCAGGTGGAGAGACAGAGGTTCTGTGACACCCCTGTCTAACTGAAATATAATGTGGATCATGTTCCTAATGGAAGACTGTCTAATAACCACATTTTTAAAAGGTAAAAATAAAAGGGGGAAATGAGTTTGAATAATGTATTTTACTTAACTCAATGTGTCCCAAATAATTGCTGAAATATGTCATCTATATAAGTTACCAATGAGATGTTTTACCTTCTTTTTTCAGACCAAGTCTTTGAAGCCCAAGAAAGAGCTGACACTTAGAGCTCATCTCAGTTTGGACCAGCCCGACTGCACGTCAACCTCTGCATGCGAGAGGGGCACAATGCTGTCCTGGAGAACAAACAGTAGGTGCACTTGAGACAGCATGACCTTGGGCTGATTGCTGAACTTTTCTGGTTCCTCATTTCCTTATCATGAAATGTGAAGAGTAACAGTTGGACAAAGCTTGAATGCACAGTTCCTTGAGGTCTTCACAATAACAGATTAGCCAGACACAGAGGCCATTGTTACAGGAAGACAAGAAAACTGTGGGTGCAGAAAAATGGCAACATTATCCTATGGGACGTAATTACAAGTTGTATCTCAAATCTAGGGGATGGGACGCCTGGGTGGCTCAGTTGGTTAAGCGGCTGCCTTCAGCTCAGGTTGTGATCCCAGCGTCCTGGGATCGAGTCCCACATCGGGCTCCTTGCTCGGCAGGGAGCCTGCTTCTCCCTCTGCCTCTGCCTGCCACTCTGTCTGCCTGTGCTTGCTCTCTCGCTCGCTCTCTCTCTGACAAATAAATACATAAAATCTAAAAAAAAAAAATCTAGGGGATGCAGCTCATTAAAGGCAGTTTTCACAACCATCTGGACTTTGGGGTGACATCTGGGACTTCCTCCAACCTGTCAGGCCTTCGCCTGGACAGGAAAATTCAAATGCCCACAGCCACAGCATCTTCGTTGAGGAACTGGGGAGATGACAACCTTCCTTGATCTTATCACAATGAACTGTAACTTGTCTAAGATTTGCATGTCGGATATTTGTTTACAATTATTACTGTCCCCGAATAACAAAACACATGCAAAAATTCTGTATCTAACTATTGAACATTCGTTTGTTCAATTTTATTCAGACCAATCAGATGGTCTGGTTTTTTTTTTTTTTACCATTTTTTAAAGTTTTTATTTAAATTCCAGTTAGTTAACATACAGCATGATATTAGTTTCAGGTGTACAATTTAGTGATTCAACACTGCCATACAATACCTGGTGCTCATCACAACAACAACACAACAAATCCCCATTATCTGTTTCACCCCCCCCCAACATCCCCTCTGGGAACCATCAGTTCTCTATAGTTAGGAGTTTGTTTCCTGATTTGTCTCTCTTTCTTTTTGTTGTCTGATTGCTGTGGCTAGGACTTCCAGTTCTGTGTTAAGCAATGGTGGTGAAAGTGGACATCCCTGTCTTGTTCCTGACCACAGAGGAAAAGCTTGCAGTTTCCCCATTGAGGGTGATATTAGCTGTGGGTTTTTCCTATATGGCCTTTATTATGTTGCAGTATACTTCTTCTAAACTATTTTTTGAGGGCTTTTATAATGAAAAGATGCTGTACTTTGTCAAATGCTTTTTCTACATCTATTGAAATGAGCAGATGGTTCTTATCCTTTTACTAATGTGGTGTATCACATCGATTGATTAGCAAATATTAAACCACCCTTACAACCCAGTAATAAATCCCACTTGCTTGTGGTGAATTATTTTTTTTAATGTATTGTTGGATTTGGTTTGCTAGTATTTTATCGAGAATTTTTGCATCCACGTTCATCAAGGCTATTGACAGGTCCTCTTTTTTAGCGAAATTTTTATCTGGTTTTGGTATCAGGGTAATGTTGGCCTCAGAGAATGAATTTGGAAGTCTTCCATCCTTTTCGACTTTTGGAATAGTTTGAGAAGAATAGGTATTAACTCTTCTTTAAATGTTGGTTAATTCCCTGCAAAGCCATCTGACCCTGGACTTTTGTTTGTTGGGAAATTTTTAATTACTGACTCAGTTTCTTTGCTGGTTATTGGCTCTGTTCAAGTTTTCTATTTCTTCCTGTTTCAGTTTTGGTAGTTCATATGTTTCTAGGAATCAGGTTGCCTTTTTAATATAATTATTCAAAGAACTAACACTCTTAAGGTAAAATCTTAGTTAAAGAAAGTCAGGTAGAATGAGAATGAGAATTTTATATAAAGGAGAATATCTTTGTTATCAAAGGGGAAGTTTATTCTGATAATAGAAAGCTCCAGTATAGAATAAGATGCAAGTTAAAAATATCAGAAATAGGGATGGGACAGAGCAGGGACTGGATCCCCTCAACCCTGAAGGCAAAAGCCAGCATTCTTTGGCTGCTGCCATAAGGAAAAAAAGGAAAAGTTCAAACTCCATACCTCGTCAGTGTGCCATCTTGCAGGAATGCGGAGAGAGGATACTAACTGAAAGGAGGATGCTTGCTCCCAAGACTGGACTTTGGGGTGAAGACAAGACCAAACCAGTTGGCGCCAAGGTGGACCCTAGTGCTGACCTTTCACCAACTTTCCCCCTCATTACAATAGTAAAGAACACCCCCAGGGGTGGAGATTTAACATGTTAATTAGACATGGGGCACAAGAAGCATGACCATTAATTGCACAGGTGCTAATAATAAATCCCCGCCTCTACTTGCTTAGATGTCATCCTTACCCGACCTAGGATCTTTAAAAACTCTCCCTGACCTCTCCTTGGGAGTCAGTCTGAGGACCCTCTCCTCTGTGCTGTCTCCCTTGTGCAGAGCATAAGCCTGGATAAAGCCTTGCCTGAAACTCACATTTGGCCTCTTGTCAATTTCTATTGTTTAGGGAGCCCAAGGGCCCTGTTTGGTATCATCTTTGGGGGACACTGCTAGGACCCCAGAATTTCTTTTCCTCCCATCCAGGAGGGAGCATAGGACCCATGGGGGCAGCCAGAGGCAACCTCTTGGCAGCTGACTAGCCATCTCAGAACATTTGTTTCTGTGTCATTGCGGGACATAAGGCTACCTCCTGTGTCACGGGGTTCCCACTACTCTCATTCAGGCAATATTTCCCCCTTTCCCTTCTTTCCCAATTTCCTTCCGTCCTGAACTCCTAACCTCCCTCTACTTTTCCATGATCTTTCCCCTCCTTCTCATACTGTGGGCTGGCTATAAGACAGCCACCACTTTACTCCGCTCAGGTTGGGAGGACAGGTTCCCAGTGCCATAACTGGCCAGTGGAGGTGGAAGCGGCCACCATGTACCCACAGACCAGGGATTCCACAAGCTTTCCCCAATGCCAGACTCATGGGACCAGTGGATGTGTAACCCTCACATCACGTAGTGCCTGGAAATCTGATAGTCACGGGAAACTCTTTCTTTCTCTACTCTCTGAGTTGCCTGAATACTTGCCAGAAGTATTCAACTTCCTAGAAGTATTCAACTTGCAGGAACGTGAGTTGAGGCTGGCTCCCTGGGCCTGATCACCCCAGTGGGCAGTGGACAGAGTGCCTCCCTCCACTGGCCACCGTTTGGTTCCTTTGCCTAAGTAGACATCTGTGTGGGATGGGTTGAAAGGTATTTCTTTCTTTCTCTCTCCTTCTCCTTTTCCCTCTTGCAGCTCCTTCCACTTTGCCCACTTCCAACCTGGAGATTCCATGTTTTGTTACCCTCTTTGAAATGCTGGGTACTTCTCCATCTTCTGTTCCCATCTGTGGGGAGAAGAGTGGGTGGACTGCCCTGTGTCCTCTCTAGTCATGCTGATTACCTGGTTAGATCTCGCTGTTGTCTCTGTGAAGACCCCCTAAATAGTACCTGGGCTCCCAGGGAAGCTATACTTTAACATTTACCAAAGTCAAAATTACTGGACAAATCCTTAGAGCATGGGTTCTATTTCTGCCCCCAGCACATGTTGTACATCTGGTTCATTAAAAAAAAAATAACCAATATGGGGCACCTGGGTGGCTCAGTGGGTTGAACCTCTGCCTTTGGCTCAGGTCATGATCTCAGGGTCTTGGGATCGAGACCCATCGGGCGCTCTGTTCAGCAGGGAGCCTGCTTCCCCCACTCTCTTTGCCTGCAGCTCTGCCTACTTGTGATCTCTCTCTCTGTCAAATAAATAAATAAAATCTTAAAAAAAAATAACCAAAATGGAACATTAACATAAAGAGTAATACCTCCCCAAGTTCTCATGAGGCTGAAGCCATACAGCCTTGCACAAGACTAGAACGTTAAGATACATTAAGATAAGGTCTGCAAATTTCTGAAATGTCCTTTATCTAATGATTTGTAACTTTTTATGTTAACCCTGCACCAAATGCTTCTTCCCCAGAGCACTTTCTTCTTTGTGAAGATTGTGTACCCCAAGCAGCTGTCCTAACTTGGGCTGGAATGGAACTCTTTTCCTTTAAAATTAAAAAAAAATGTTCATTTTGCATCAACATTTCTTAGCATAGTCAGCAGGATAACAGAGCAACTCACCTGAGAACACCTGGGAGTCCTCTGGAACTCAGCATTTGGTGCCAGCACAAACCATTTGTGCCCTTCTAGCTTTTCAGCACCCCACCAATGTAGGGATGAGTTCTCCTGATACCTGGACCTACTCAATTTGAGGTGATGGTCCTGACTTTCATTCAAACTGTTGTGGGTTACCGGTAACGTTCTGCAGGTGGGAAGAACCTAGAGGTGATAAACCTGATGGGTTGTTTTCATTTGGCATTATACTAATTGATGTTATGGATACAAGGCTTGAGTAAATGTTCTGGCTAGAAATATGAGTGACTACGTCATTCAGCTCCAAAGAGAAATTACTCAGAAGTGACTCTGTACCAGTCTCTTGAAGGAGGGGAATCTGTCTGGCTGAGAGGTACCACATCTGTCTGTTTCTGGAATCTGTATAAGGAGAGGAGAACTTCATCCCATCTCATCTCAGAGCCTGCTGAGGTATGTCTGATGGGCATACTTATAGTTACGATCCTGTATCCAAAAGGAAATGGTTTTAACACTGCCTGGCCTATGTATATGTTAAGCTAAGAGAAAAGATGGCTACTAACTGGCTCTCTTGCATTCCTTGCTCCCATTTAGTTGCTTTCAAATAGGGAGTTTGAGTTTGATTCTCTTAGCTTATCCATTTGGTTTAGTAGGTGAAGCTTCAACTTTTGGGGAGGATGCTAACAGGGGTACTCTGGGCTTCCTTTATTGTTCTTTCTGAACTTTTGTCTAGGAAGATGGGGAGTACTCCTGTTCCCCAACCACCACCACCTTAAAAAAAGTCCATTAGGACATATTTTAAATAAATGGTGCAGAGGAAAAGCCTGTTTTGCAGGAGGGAGAGATAAGAGGCAGAGAATAAGGAATGTTAGTACAGACTTTAAATCTGCTTCTGGCCTTGCCAGAGGCACCCCATCTCTGCACCTCCCCCCACCCTGTTTCTGCACCACCACAGCATGCATTAGGTAGCCAACTCCTAGACCATCACCCCTGATGCCCCAGCACCGTGACACCTTGTTCCTCCCACCCTCACTATCAAGGAGCAAAAAACACCCCAAGCTGTTGGGCCACTTCCTTATGAGGTTCAAACTAAAGAACTTCCCAGATCAACATGAATGGGTCCAGAGGGCTCCCCTGGACTTACCCCGCCCACTTCAGATTCCCCAGCACCAGATCTCCCAGGAGTTCCCAGTGGGGAACAAACTGATGACTTGTCAGTGGACACAGGCTTGTGTGGACACATTTGGTATTAAAACTAATTTAAGTTTTGTGCCTTAATTGAAAGAGGCATGGCTTAAGAGTTATCAGCATTAAATATAACACTTGTAATCTACCAAGGTTTATAAAAGGTCAGATAAGCTCCTGTTATCTCTGTTGCAATTTGTCAACAAAAAGATGATTTTCCATGGTGGTTCATTTTTGTCTGTCTCCCCAAGTTTTCATAGGTAATTGGTAAGAACAAGTATGTTGAAGAAGCAAAAGGGTGTATGGTTTTCATGATCTTTGGTAACCTAAAACTCTGAAGTTTTGCTAAGTTAAATAATAAACTGGGTTAAGTTCTTTAGATACCTAAGCCTTTTCCAAATAAGACAGATTGCTAGAGCATTGATTACTGAACACAGCTTTGTCTACTTAGGCTTTTTTTTTCTTTTTCCTTTTTTTTTTTTTTGGCTTATTATAGAGAAACTAAAGATAAATTTAGGTCAGCTAGTAAGCATGTCTTATGCTTTATTGAAAGTTGTACTATAAAAAAACCCACATTTCTAAAAATTATGAACAGTATGCATACATTTTCCATCTAAAGAATTCTGATGTAACAGTAGCTTACTGCTTAGTTTTTACTAGAAACTGAGGTTTCTAAGAATTAAAATTCTGATAAATGTAATTGACACTAGCAGAAATGATAAGGAAAACAACTTTGTATGCAAGAAAGTGAGATATGTTTTAATAAGAAAGGTATGAGAAATGAAAATATATTTCTGTTGAGGGAAGAGAAAATAATTTTGTCCTACAATAAAGACTGGTTATTTAGAGTGAGAAGGCTTAGGACAAAATCTAAATTAAAAAAAGAAAA
>PISX010035716.1:0-12647 GCA_004024625.1 Mellivora capensis | reverse complement strand
TTCCATCTTTTTACGTCAGCACAGGACTCTTGATCTCAGTGATCTCAGGGTTGTAAATTGGAGCCCCACAATGGGTGTAGAGATTACTTAAAATTAAATTGTTAAGGGACACCTGGGTGGCTCTGTCATTAAGCATCTGCCTTTGGCTCAGGTCATGATCTCAGTGTCTTGGGATTGAGCCCCACATCAGGCTCCCTGCTTGGTGGGAAGTCTGCTTCTCCTTCTCCCACTTCCCCTGCTTGTGTTCACTCTCTCTGTCCAAATAAATGAATAAAATATTTTAAAAACTTTTTTAAAATAAAATTGTTAAAAAAATACACATGGAGATGAGGAAAGACCTTAGCCTTAATCAGTGACTCAGTGCATGTCTGCGAGATTTTACCTAAGGGTGTAATGCTAACAGTGTCTGGAAAATAAAGAAACTAGCGGAGCAGTTCCTGTGATGAAATGCTGGCAATAATCATTCCCTGGGGGAGGGGACATAATCAAAGAGGATATGCAGGGAAGGATTATTAACAGCAATCCCAGGGGTGCACCTTGTCAGTATTGTGTTTTATATATTCAGCTACATATCTCCTCAACTACCTCTCACCAAAATAAGTAGGAGGAGGGACACCCAACAGATGAATAATTCAGAGACTGTGCCTTCTGCCACAGAACTATTGGATATGGACATAAACAGTATGTCAGAAAGGGAATTCAGGGTAATGATTATCTAGGCAATGACTATGTTGGAAAAGACCATTAGTGACAACATAGAATCTCTAAGGATGGAAGTGAGAGCTGATCTCGAAGAAGTTAAAAATGCTATCAATGAGATCCATTCTAATCTCAATACCTAACAGCTAGGGTAACTGAGGTAGAAGATCGTATTAGGGATCTAGAAGGCAAACTGATAGAAAAGAAGAATCAGGAGGAGAAGTGGAACAAACAGCTTAGAAGACATGAAAACAGAATTAGGAAAATAAATGACACCATAAAATTTTCCAACATCAGAATTATTGGGATCCCTGAGGGGGTGGAAAAAGGGAGACTAGAAGATACAGTTGAAAAAATTCTGGATGAAAATTTCTCTAATCTGGGGAGTGGAACAAGTGTTCATATCCCAGAGACAGAAAGGATACCACCCCCCCCCCCAAGATCAATGAGTCTATAGAGACATCCAGACACTTAATTGTGAAATTCATGAATCATAATTTCAGACAAGAGGTCTTAAGGGCAGCTAGGGGGAAGAGATCCCTTACATACAGAGGAAGAATCATCAGAATAACGTCAGACCTGTCCACAGAAACCTGGCAAGCCAGAAAGGTCTTTCAAGACATATTCAGGGCATTAAATGAGAAGAACATGCAGCCAAGAATACTTTATCCAGCAAGGCTGATATTCAAAATGGATGGAGAGATAAAGAGCTTCCAAGACCGGCAAGGTTTAAAAGTATGTGACCACCTAGCCGGCATTACAAGAAATATTAAGGGAGGTTCTATAAAAGAAGAAAAAACCCAAGAGTGACATAGAGCAGAAATTTACAGAGACAATCTATAGAAGCAAGGAATTCACAGGCAACATGATGTCAATCAAAACTTATCTTTCAATTATCACTCTCAATGTGAATTGCCTAAATGCTCCCATAAAATGGCACAGAGCTGTAGACTGGATAAAATGACAGGACCAGTCCATATGCTGCCTACAAGAGACCCATTTGGAACCTAAAGATACATCTAGACTGAAAGTGAAGGGATGGAGAAACATCTTTCATGCCAACGGGCCTCAAAAAAAAGCTGGGGTAGTAATTATCATATAAGATAAATTAGATTTTAAGTTAAAGACTGTAGTCAGAGATACAGAAGGACACTACATCATTCTTAAAGGGTCTATCCACCAAGAAGATCTAACAATTGTAAATATTTATGCCCCTAATATGGGAACAGCCAAGTACATAAGCCAATTGTTAATCAAAATAATGAGTCATATTGATATGAATACATTAATTGTAGGGGATCTTGGGTCAGCTGGGTGGCTCAGTGGGTTAAGCCTCTGCCTGCAGCTCAGGTCGTGATCTCAGGGTACTGGAATCAAGCCCCAAATCAACTCTCTGCTCAGCAGGGAGCCTGCTTCCCCATCTCTCTCTGCCTGCCTCTCTCCCTACTTATGATCTCCATCTCTCTGTCAAGTAAATAAAATATTTTTTAAAAATTGTAGGGTATCTTAATATGCCATTCTCAGTAATAGATCATCCAAGCAGAAAATCAATAAAAAAACAAGAGCTTTGAATGGCACATTGGACCAGATGGATCTCACAGATACATACAGAAAATTCCACCCTAAAACAACAGAATACTCATTCTTCTTGAACGCACATGGAACTTTCTCCAGAATAGGCCACATACTGGGTCACAAATCAGGGCTCAACCAATACCAAAAGACTGAGATTACTCCCTGCATATTCTCAGACCACAATGCTTTGAAACTGGAACACAACCACAACAAAAAGTTTGGAAGGAATTCAAACACTTGGAAGCTAAAGACCATCCTGCTCATGAATGTTTGGATCAACCAGAAAATCAAAGAAGAACTTAAACAATTCATGGAAACCAATGAGAATGAAGACACATCAGTCCAAAATCTATGGGATACAGCAAAGGTGGTCGGTCCTAAGGGGGAAATACATAGCCATCCAAGTCTCACTCAAAAAAAAAAAAAAAAAAAAAAAAAAAAAAAAAAAAAAAAAAAAAAAAAAAAAAACAAAAAAAAAAAAAAAAAAAAAAGAAAGAAAAGAAAAAGAAAGAAAGAAAGAAAGAAAAATCCAGAATACATCAACTCTCTTTATATCTTAAAGAACTAGAAAATCAACCAAACATTGAAAGAAGAAATAATACCTATTTTATTCTCCCAAAGCTGTTTCAAAACATAGAAACAGAAGGAAAGCTTCAAGACTCTATGAGGCCTGCATGATCTTGATCCCCAAACCAGGCAAAAAGATAATTTCAGATCAATATCCCCGATATTTTATCCAATATCCCTGATATGGATGCCAAGATTCTCAACATGATCCTAGCTAATAGGATCCAAGAGTACACTAAAAAAGATTATCCAGCATGACCAGGTGGGATATAACCCTGGTATGCAAAGGTGGTTCAACATTCACAAATCAATCAACGTGATAGAACAAATCAATAAGAGAAGAGAAAAGAACCACATGGTCCTCTTAATTGATGCAGAAAAAGCATTTGACAAAATCCAGCATCCATTCCTGATTAAAACTCTTCAAAGTATAGGGATAGAGGGAACATTCCTCAACTTCATAAAATCTATCTATGAAAAGCCCACAGCAAAGATCATTCTCAATGTGGAAAAGCTGACAGCCTTCCCTTTGAGATCAGGAACATGATAGGGATGCCCACTTTCGCCACTGTTGTTCAGCATAGTACTAGAAATCCTAGCAACAGCAATCAGACAACATAAAGAAATAAAAGGTATTCAAATTGGCAAAGAAAAAGTCAAACTCTCTCTCTTTGCAGATGACATGATACTTTATATGGAAAACCCAAAAGAGTCCACCCCCAAACTACTAGAACTCATGCAGCAATTCAGTAATGTGTCAGGATACAAAATCAGTGCACAGAAATCAATTGCTTTCTTATACACTAACAATGAAAATACAGAAAGGGAAATTAGAGAATCGATCCCATTTACTATAGCACCAAGAACCATAGATACCTTGGAATAAACCTAACAAAAGAGGTAAAGGCTCTGTACTTGAGGAACTACAGAACACTCATGAAAGAAATTGAAGAAGATATAAAAAGATGGAAAAGCAATCTTTGCTCATGGATCTGAAGAATAAACATTGTTAAAATGTCTATACTGTCCAAAGCAATCTTTACTTTCACTGATATCCCGATCAAAATTCCACTGGCATTTTTCAAAGTGCTGGAACAAAAATTCATAAAATTTTTATGGGAACAGAAAAGACCCCAATTGCTAAGGAAACTTTGAAAAAGAAAAACAAAACTGGGGGCATCATGTTGCCTGATTTCAAGCTTCACTACAAAGCTGTGATCACCAAGACAGCATGGTATTGGCACAAAAACAGACACATACACCGGTGGAACAGAGTAGAGAGCCCAGATATGCACCTGCAACTCTATGGTCAAATAATATTTGACAAAGCAGGAAAAAATATACAGTGGAGAAAAGACAGTCTGTTCAATAAATGGTGCTGGGAAAGTCGGACAGCTATGTGTAGAAGAATGAAACTTGACCGTTCTCTTGCACCATACACAAAGATAAACTTGAAATGGATAAAAGACCTCAATGGGAGACAGGAGTCTATCAAAATCCTAGAGGAGAACATAGGCAGTAACCTCTTCAACATTGGCCACAGCAACTTCTTTCAAGACATCTCCAAAGGCAAAGGAAACAAAAGTGAAGATGAACTTTTGGGACTTCATCAAGATCAAAAGCTTCTGCACAGCAAAGGAAACAGTCAACAAAACAAAGAGGCAACCCACAGAATGGGAGAAAATATTCACAAATGACACTATAGACAAAGGGCTGATATCCAAGATCTATATAAGGCACTCCTCATACTCAACACACACAAAACAGATAATCACGTCAAAAAAAGGGCAGAAGACATAAACAGACACTTCTCCAAAGAAGACATACAAATGGCTAACAGACACATGAGAAAATATTCATCATCTTTAACCATCAGGGAGATGGCTAAAAAAAAAATCAAACTGTGTAAGGTGAGATACCACCTTACACCATGTAGAATGGTCAGAATTAATAAGACAGTAAACAACAAGTATTGGAGATGATGTGGGTAAAGGGGAACTCTTACACTGTTGGTGGGAATGCAAATTGGTGCAGCCACTTTGGAAAACAGTTCAGAGATCCCTTAAGTAATTAAAAATAGAGCTACCCTATGACCCTGCAATTGCACTACTGAATATTTACTCCAAAGATATAGATGTAGTGCACAAAAGGGCCATCTGTACCCCAATGTTCATAGCAACAATGGCCACAGTCTCCAAACTGTGGAAAGAGCTGAGATGTCCTTCAACAGATGAGTGGAATAAGAAGATATGGTCCGTACGTACAACGGAATATTACACCTCCATCAGAAAGGATGAGTAACTTTTGTATCAACATGGACAGGACTGGAGGAGATTATGCTGAGTGAAATAGGTCAAGCAGAGAAAGTCAATTATCATATGGTTTCACTTACTTGTGGAGCATAAGGAATATATGGAGGACATTAGGTGAAGGAAAGGAAAAGTGTGTTGTGGGGAAACAGAGGGGGAGACAAAGCATGAGAGACTGTGGACTCTGAAAAACAAACTGAGGGTTTTGGAAAGGAGGGGAGTTGGTGGGGATAGTGAGCCTGGTGGAGTGTATTAAGGAAGGCATGTATTGCATGAAAAAGAAAAAGAAAAACAAAACAAAACAAAACAAAAGCATGGAGATGAAGGAGTTTTTCCAAAACACTGAAGCTGGTAGAGTTTATTGCTAGTACATGTAAGTGCAAGAAATGTTTTAGGAAGTTCTTCAGATGGAAAGAAAGGACCCCACGTGGAAACTTGCATCTACATAAAGGAATAAAGAGTGCCTGAAATGTTAAATATGTGACTAAATAGGAAAGTTGTTTTTTTTTTTTCCAATTTAAAGCACTTCTTCAGGACGTAATTGGATGTCTAATAAAGTTTATAGAAATGTACTGAGAGCATTTGAATACAGGTAGGAGTTAAATATATTGTAACAGTAGCATAAAAGATAGAAAGTAAGAAAATGGACATATACTGTTCTATGTTATATGGTTCTTACATTGATATGCAATGTGATATCACTTGAAAATAGACTGTTATAAGTTGAAGATGCATATTGTAATCTATAAAGCAATTAAAAATAAAAGAAGTGCAAGACGAAAGGGAAGATAACATGGAATAATTAATAAATTAAATCTAAAGAAAGAAAAAAAGGAGGAAAAATAAGGAAGATAGTTGAAATAAAGGCAGACAGGAGCAAGGCCCTCTCCCCTCCTAAGAGCAAACTACCCCTAAAAGGAAAGACCTCACCCTCTTATTCTACACCACCCTGAAAGGAGCCCTTCACCCTTTCCCAGGTAAACACATATCGGATAGGTAGATGAGCTCATTGACAAAAACCTGATCATGTGACAGGTGCATGGAGGGTTAATCAGATTAGAACAGCCCACCAACACTCTCATGAAACCCCTAGATTTAGACACTCTACTGGTAACACTTTCAGGTCCCCTTCCTCATCAGGAGCTTTGTACCATCACTCATAAACTTTGCTTTGCTACCCACCACTCTTCCAGTCTACTTCTTCATTCTTCAAAGTATCATGATCAAGAACCACAGGCACTAAAGGAAAAGAAATCCTGAGACAAAAATAAAAACATCAACAAAGAAATTAATAGCAAGATAGTTTTTTTTAAAGACTTTACTTATTTATTTAAGAGAGAGAGAGAGAGAGCGCACACAAAGTAGGGGGGGGCAGTGGGAGAGGGAGAAGCAGGGAGCTCAATGAAGGACTCTATCTCAGGACCAGAGTGGAAGGCAGCAGCTTAACTGAGCCACCCTGGTGCCCCAAGATAGTGGATTAAAATTCAACCATAATAATAATTACATTAAGTATAATTGGCTTAACTGGTCTGATTAAAAGAAAGAGATTATTAGATTGGTAAAAACAAAAAAAAACACTATATTTGTTCTTTAGCATTTTAATTATAGTTACTTTAAATTATCTGATTTTTCTAATGTTTGTGTTTGATCTAAATCTGATTCTGCTTCTTGCTTCATCTCTCATACTTTGTTTTATCCTACCTTGAGTCTGTCTTATAATTTTTTTTTGAAATAATAAATGATGTATCAGAAATAGCAATTGATATAATAGACTTTTATTGTGAGAATTTATTTTAACTTGGCTAGGAGTTGAGTGGTATTTAATGTTTGCTTTATCTTTTGGTGCCAGAGGCTTCAAATTCCTGTAGTGTTTGTTTCCTCTGTTGACTTTTATTTAAATTCTCTAACTACTATTCAGAGAGTCCGCATCTTCCAACTCTTTTAGCTGTAATCCAGTTATTCTGGAGCCCTGTTGAGGCAGTGGTGCATGGGAGGAACTCATTCTATAATCTAATGAATAAATTTAAAGTCTTTTAGTGAACTCATATCCCTGGGCTGTGACCCTCACAAGTGTTTCTTCCCCCATCCCCCACACACTCCAATGATACAAGACTTGACAGGGCTGGAATGGGGGGAAATTTTCTCTTCCTCCATGTTGGAGGAGTCTTTGGTAAAGTCCTTTCCCTTGGAGAAAAGGTCTTTCTGGCACGAATGCCCCTGAATTATTTTGCAATGATTACTCTCCCCCTTCTCAGCCACACCCCTTCTCAGGTCTTCATTAGGAGAACTGGAGGGATTCCTGGAGGTAAAACTCACAAAAATCTGGAAGCCTCCCTTAAAACTACAATCTCCAAGATTCTCCCTGTCAAGTTATTTAATCCACATTCAACCTCCAGCATTTCTTCAAAATTATAAGTTAAACATTTATACTAGTTTATGGCAAGTATACAGAGCTGCTCTAGGTAAGCAGATATTAGTTGTGAATCTCTAAACTCATGTGATTCTTTAGATTTTGGGTTGGTAGTTCGTTGTCATGCAACCTCTGTTGGTCCAGGAAAAGTTGTAGATTTTCAATTTAGCTTTTTCTTATTTTAAGGACAGACGTGATGATTTTAAGCACTTTACATGTTAGATCTGAAACCAAAAGTCTATACTTTCTCTATAATATACTTAAATATAAAGGATATATACTTAAGGCATATACTTAAATATAAAGACAGATAGGTTTAAAGTAAAAAGATTGAAAAAGATATAGTACACAAGCCCTACTCCTAAGAAGGCTGAAATAGCTATATTAATATCAAACAAATGGACCTCAGAACAAAGATATTGCCAGGAATAAAGGGGAAATTTCATAATAATAAAGGAGCAAATTCAAGACACATAGTTCATATGTGTCTATACACCAAATAACAGAACTTCATAATATTCAGAACAAAGCTTGAAAGGAAAAATAAAACACAATCACAGTTGGGGTTACAACATTCTTGTTTTTTTTTTTTTTAAAGATTTTATTTATTTATTTGACAGACAGAGATGACAAGTAGGCAGAGAGGCAGGCAGAGAGAGAAGGAAGCAGGGTCCCCACTGAGCAGAGAGCCTGACATGGGGCTCAATCCCAGGACCCCGAGGGATCATGACCTGAGCCGAAGGCAGAGGCTTTAACCCACTGAGCCACCCAGGTGCCCCAACATTCTTGTTGTTTTTTATATAAAAAAGAAGATAGAAAATTAATAAAGAAGTAAAAGACTCATTCCTTCCCAAATTGAAGTACAAATTCAGTACTCCAATTTAAATTTCAATAGCTTCCTTTTTCTGTGATAGAAATCTGGCAAGCTGATTCTAAAATTTATATGAGAATGCCAACAATCTAGAATAGCCAACACAATTTTGAATAAGAACAAAGACTTAGGACTTAAAATACTTCATTTCAAGACTTAGTACTAAGCTACATTATTATAAGTATTGGCAAAAGGACAGGCATATAAAGCAATAGAAAAGAATGGAGAGTCTAGAAATAAACCTACACAAAAGGAGTAATTGATTTTTGACAAGGTGCCAAGGTAATAGAGGGAAAATACAGTCTTTTTACAAATGCTCAAATAATTGAATAGCCATATGAAAACACATGTATTTGATATAAATATGTATTTATCATATACATAAATCAATCCAAAAGGTAATCATAGACCCTTAGGCATAACATTTCTAGAAAAAAATCATAAAGGAAAATCCTCATAAAACTGCATTGAATATTTAAAAAGATGAACCATAAAAATAACTGATAAACTGGATTTCATCAAAATTATTCACTTCTGTTCTTACAAAGAAAATAAGAAGTTCAAGTCATAGACTAGATGAAAATATTCACAATAAATATATTTGACAAAAACTTGTATCCAGGATATATAAAAAATTATTATAACAACTCAGTAATAAGAAAATTAATGACCTTATCAAAAGTGGCAAAATACTTGAACAGGCACTTCAGTAAAGAAAATATAGGAATTGTCAACTAGCACTGGAAAAATAATTCATAAAATGCAAATTAAAATCACTCTGTGATACCATTATATACCCACGAGAGTTAAAAAGACTAAAATTAAAAAGATTGACACCACCAAGTGTTGGTAAGTTTGTGAACCAAGTAAAAGTTTCATACATTGTTGGTAGAAATACAAAATAGAGCAACCATTTTAGAAAATGGTTTGGCATATTTTTAATAAGATTAAACATACGTATAGCATACAACTCAGCAATACTGCTCAATATTTACCCATAGGAAATTGAAATCATACGTCCACAAAAAACTTCAAATAAATGTTAATAGCATCCTTATTCATAATACCCCACACTGGGGGAAATATATGTATGTATATATGTATACACACACACACACATATACGTATATACATATATACGTATATGTGTGTGTGTGTGTGTGTGTGTGTGTATGTGTGTGTGCGCGCGTGTCTCATAAACATGAAAGGATAAAGAAATTGCAGTATATACTATGATGGAAGATTATTCATCAATGAAAAGGAAGAAACTACCAGTTGACACGTCATGGTCAAATCTCAAAGGCATTATGCTAAGCAAAAAAACTAAACACAGAGGAGTACATATTCAGTTTATGTGAAAATCTAGAAGAAACAAATTTAAACTAGAGAGAAGCAGAACTATGGTGGCCTAAAGCTTGGACTGGTAAAATCAACTGTCTGTAATGAGGCACCAGGAAGCTTTTAGGATGTGGTGGCAATATTCTGTACTTTGATTATGGTTAATATTTGCTACACAGATGTATACATTTATCAAAAATCATCAGTTTATCTATCTATATAAAATAAATATTTTATTATATGTAAATTATACCTCAATAAAATTTATTACCAAAAAGGGGCGCCTGGGTGGCTCAGTGGGTTAAGCCCCTGCCTTCGGCTCAGGTCATGATCTTAGGGTCCTGGGATCGAGCCCCGCATCGGACTCTCTGCTCAGCGGGGAGCCTGCTTCCCTTCCTCTCTCTGCCTGCCTCTCTGCCTACTTGTGATCTCTCTGTCAAATAAATAAATAAAATCTTAAAAAAAAATTTATTACCAAAAAATGGTTTTTGAGCAGTTGACTAAACTTTAACCTCCAAACTAATTTTTTGGATTAATGAAAAATAATGTGTGCTTGGAATCTTAAAAGTTACACATATGCTTTCATTTAATCTCCACAAGCCAGATATGTATATTTAATTTTTCTTTTTTTATCAATAAAGAAATCCTTGCTTAGGATCATCAGTAAGTTGCCCCAACTCTCATAGTTATTAAGTTTGGAAACTTAAGTCTTCCATCTCCTCTCCTTCTTTCTACCATTGTAAGTGGCAATCTACCCCATTTCTGGAAGAGAGAAAAGAGGACTGTACAGTGTGAACTAACATCAAAAGTTATTCCCATTCCTCCTGGAGAGGAGCATGTAACCTTTGAGGGCCTGAACAACTTGATGTCTCTGATTTTTGACAAACAGAGAGAGGTAAGGCAGAACAGGTAGATGAGGAAGTAATATAATGGAGAAAGGATGCAAAAGAAGGGCCTTGGAGATCTCTCCTTAAATTGAGGTGCTTTGTTTTAATTAATCACACTCATCCTTAATCCTGAATTTAATTAAGCTCTAAAGTAACTTTCACTTGATATATGGAGAAGAATTTCAGAAATGTCTTTTTTATTGAAGATAATCCTTTATTTAATAGTAATTAAGTATCAACCCTTTATTTTTTATTTAATCACAAGCTTAGTTGGTGCTTGATTTTTTTTTCTTGTTTAAATAAACTTGGACAAGCAGTTGGATCAAAAGAAAAAGTATTAGTAAAATTCAAGAAATTATTATTGATTTATCATGTTCTTGACTTTAACCAGGTTAGCAGTGGTGGGATTCTGGGCTTTCTACATTTGTCTATCTCTCTCTCTAACTCTTTACCTATCTATCTATCACCTATCTACCTACCTACCTATTTTATTTAATCTGAAGAACCTGGTAATATACATATTATTATCCTGAGTTTACAAATGAGAAAAGTGAGGTTTAGTATAATACATTTACTGCTTATTTGTATTTTCTAGCTTTCTATAATGAAACATCTGCTGATTATATAATAAAAAATACACTTATTTGATTTATACTAAATATTTATTTTTTCAAATTATATGGAATTTTAAGAGAGCAATTTCTAATACTTAGTGAAATTTAATTTCTTCTATTTTGTGCATATTTCACTTCAGAGGTGGGATAATTTCTCTCAAGTCCATTGCAAAACAACTTTCTATAAATAGAATTCTATTTTTACCTTTGAGTTTAATATTAAATCAGAATTTGGTAAAATGTTCTGGGTATGAAAAGGAAATAAAATTATTCTGGAGTTCTAACTTCTAAAACTATATATTTTTTAAATGGTAAAAAAGATTAATAATATGTGTTAGTGGATAAAGAAAGCTTCAGTACTGTGAAGGATGGTGCTGGAATTTTACAAAGAGGTTAACTTCCTCAAAGTCACATAGCTAGTTGCTAAGGGCTGAACCTTCCTATTCTCCACACCACACGCATGATACTAATAAGATCATCAAATTTGCAGAATGAGGATGTGACGCTCCTTGTTTTGTTTATTTGCCCACAGTAGCATAAATGTCTTAAATTACAACCAGTGATATTCAGGGAACAAGAGGCACAGAATCTGAATAGCTGGTCTGCTTATTACTACTAACTGCCTCCATTCCTGCCCCAGCTCCAATACTCTGTGGCAAAGCAACACACAAATCTCCTTAGCTGAATCTGTTTCTATCAATCTGGACACTGCTGTCTTATAGAAATAAATGGGTTGACTTGGACAGAAGTAAGAAGCAGGCACCAGCAAAAGTCACCCAAAATTTAAACTGCTATAGTAAATGAACTGATTGAGGGAGTCACTAACTGGCACAGTCAGAGACTATAATTAGATTCTGGGCAGATAGGATAGCAGTGGGGGTGCTAACTTACTAAAACTCCTCCTGCATGTCTCTGCAAAATCAGGTCTATTTTATTTAAAAATGTTTAAATCTGTTCTGTAGTACTTTCTGTAATGGTTAATACCTACCTCACCCACCTGTTTGAATGAGACAAATATTGAATCTGAATCATAATATGTAAGATTATTCAGTTTGTTTCTGAAATTTATAAGATGTTCTTCATTTGAACCAGTTCCTAAAAAATATTGAAAACGTGTCTTCCACTGAGAAATATTGCTAGGAACTGACTTTAAAAGTTAGCTTCCTTCTATATACACAATGGAATACTATGCAGCCATCAAAAGAAATGAAATCTTGCCATTCACAACGACGTGGATGGAACTAGAGGGTATCATGCTTAGTGAAATAAGTCAATCAGAGAAAGACAACTATCATATGATATCCCTAATATGAGGAAGTGGAGATGCAACATGGGGGACTAGGGGGGCAGAAAAAGAAGAAAAGAAACAAGATGGGA
>PISX010035715.1:0-13592 GCA_004024625.1 Mellivora capensis | reverse complement strand
CCACGAGAGACTATGGACTCTGAAAAACAAACCGAGGGTTTTGGAGGGAAAGGGGGTGGTAGGTTGGGTGAACCTGGGTGTGGTGCATAATAATGAATTATGGAACACTGAAAAGAAATAAAATAAAATGGAAAAAAAAGTGTACTTTCTCCATAACTTGGTAACATGACTTTAGCTACTGTTTGCCAGAGACATATGTCATCTTCGTCATATCCTATCAAGGGAAAAGCTCAATGTTGCCCCTTATAGGTCATATATCTACCTACCCCTAGAACCAGTCACTGTTTCCAGGCAGGTGAGACCCATATGTGGCCAGCTTGGGTCGTGTTCCACATTTGTGGTGGCAGTTGCAGGGTGTGTTGCCATAAAAGGGAACACAAGAAAGCTCATTCAGAGAAGCCTCATCAGACAGATCAACCTCTATTTGTGCCCTAGTCCGGGATCAAAGTCCAATGTATGTACCACTATTCATAGAGAATGCAACCCCTCTTTTCTTTTTTTTTAAGATAAAGGAAGCACTTGTAAGACTAAAAATTACTCACTAAGCAGATGCCTTCCATCAAGTGCCGGGTAAGACGACAGACAAAAGCAACCTAGCTAGCAAAAGAGAGAAAGCCCCTGATATGGAATCAGAGAAACCTGGGCTGTGTGCTTATTGCTTTTGTTACGGTAAGCAAATCATCTAATTCTTCTAAGTCTGTTTTCTTAAAGGTAACAATTATGCATTAAATACCCAACTCCCAAGTTTTTGTTTTTAACAATTAAGCAAACTAATGAATGTAAACTTTCAAGAAGAAGCCTAGCCATAAATAGGCTCTATATAGCTCCTTTCTCTTTCTGACATGCCCCCTCTGGGGTGATGTAGAACCTGTGTCCTGGGTAGCACTTAGCACTTTCACATACTGTTGCTAAGATTATCCCACCAACAGAATCTTTCAACTTGTTCTAGAGGCAGGTAGGTGCCTAATAAATTCACACTGCCTAAAAAAAAAAAAAATTCACACTGCCTTTACTAAATGTATATGCATATGACACTGCTCAGTTTTGACCCTGATTAATCTCATCATGTTACCATCTTTCTCATTAGAAAGAGGTGCCACTGTCCTCCTCAGTGAAGCAGAGAAAAGCAATGAGGAGAGGAAGCTTTCCACAGAGAGGAAATATGCTTTCCATGGGATGTGAATGGCGGCATTAACTTGTGTCATTATAGAGTCCTAGCCCATAAGATAAACATATAATATCCTTATCTTGGAAGGATGTGCAAAGAAAGTGGAATGGCATAGAATTCTGAGTTTTTCTGCTACAGAATTAATCCTTGGCTATTACTAACTAGGTAACCTCAGGAAAGTTGCTTAGCTATTTTGAGACCCAGTGTCCACATCTGCCCAAATGGACATAATAATAACTGTCTTAGAAGGGATGGAAATATGAAGGAGATACTGAAGTAGAATATATGCATGACTTCTGCACTGAAAGCCAGCAAAAGTTGCGAAGAGTTTTAATCCCTCAGGGACACAGGGAACCAGCACCCAAAAAGACCCACAGGTAACAAAAAGAACCAGCCTCACAGGACCATGACTTCTGCCCCAAGTGTGAAGACAAAAAACTTTCCTGAAGCTGTGGCCTTCACAAGGCTTCTGTATAAATGATGAGAAAGAAGCAGAGACAGCTCAGGCAGGACATGCATCAAGCTGCTGCTGGTTAAGAACCTGTATTTGTGATATTCTAAAAGAAGAAAGCCTGTAAACATCCACTTAATACCTGAATTTGAGCTAGGGACATTCTCTAGATGAAGATTACTATCAGATCAACAGATATGAAAAGAAATTAGAAAGGAGAAGGAAAAAACCCTTTTACTCAAGGCTCACAATAAAATCAATAAGCACCACAGCCAACAAAGTCAACAATGAGGAAGCTTTATTGGAATTCTGGGTAAGACCATGATCTCCGCGTATACTAGTTTTGAATCCCAGACACCCTATTCACCTAAGTCCTTAAGAACATATTAGTTAACCTCCTTGTATCTGAGTTTTCTCATCTATGAAATAGACATAAAACAGCATCTACTTGATAGAGTTGCTGCACTAAATGAGTTGATATGAATAAAACACTTAAAAGTGCTTTGCTCGTACTAGATGCTATTATAAAACTCTGTTTTGTTATAATATGTATATTGTATAAAACTCTGTATTGTTATAATACGGCTTTGAGGAAGTCCACTCTGGTGCGCTATTTTGTATTTTTATTTATATAACAAGCCGGAACTTAAAATTATTCATTTAAAATCCTCGCAGAAAAAGGAAAGAACAAAATTGTAAAACAAAATCAGAGCAGAAAATATGTTATTATGTATTATAAATACAAAAGAAGGGAGAAAATAGAGAAAAGAAAAAACAGAAGGGGAAAACAGAAAATAGCAAAAGAATAGATTTAACCTAACAATATCAACAAGCACATAAAACCTAAATGGTCTAAAAGCTAAATAAAAGATAATGTCTAACTAGAATTTTTAAAAAGATCTAATTGTGTCACACTTACAAGAGTCTTATTATAAATAGAAAAATACAAATAGGTTACAAGTAAAAGGAAGGTGAATGATACACCAAATGTAGTAGATTGAATTGTAGCATCCAAATGATATTTCCATCTGCAACTTTAGAATGGGGCATTATCTGGAATGAGGGTCTTTGCAGATGTAATTAAGATAAAGAAATCGAAATGAGGGCATCCTAGACTAGAGTAAGTCCTAAATGCAATGACAAGTCCTTATAAGAAAGAAGAGGAAGCAGACCAAGACACAACAAAGGGAAGGCCATGTAAAAGAGTCAGTGATTGGAGTTCTGTGTTTACAAGCCAAGGAATCCTAATAGTGGCCACTTGTTGCTACCAACTAGAAGCTAGGAGACACGCAAGTAATGGATTCTCCCTCAGAGCCTAGAGAAAAAAAACTGACCTTGCTCACACCTTGATTTCGGACCTCTGACCTCTAGAACTGTCAAAAGAGTACATTTCTGTTGTTTTAGGCTATCTTGTTTGTGGTAATTTGTTACAGAATTTCCTGAAAACAATACACATTAATACAAATCAAGAAAAAGTTGGTGTGGCTATATATTATAAGACAATGTGGATTTCAGAGCGAGGAATATAAGCAGGGATAAAGAAGTCTATTTCATAAAAATAAAGGGTTTAGCTCGTTAGAAGGACCTAACAACCCTATGCATTTATGAATCTAATAACACAGCTCCAAATCCGTAAGAAAAATTGATGCAAATGCAAGGACAAATAGGTAAGTCCATCAAAAATTCAGAGATTTCATTATCTCTCTCTCAAAAATTGAAAAAGCAAGCAGATGGAAATCGTAAGCATGTACAGAACTTGAAAAAAATCAACCAACTTGACCTAAATGACATTTATAGAATAATTCACTCAAAAATGACATTTACAGACTATTTCAACAACCTGAGAACATCTACCAAGGTAAACCATATTCTGGGTTAAAAACAATTCAAGTCAAAGTTTGTTCTTCAACTATAATAGATTTAAATTGAAATCTTTATCAGAAAGGTTTTTTTTTTTTTTTTTGGAAATTTTCCAGATAGGAGCTAAATCATAAACATCAAAAAAAAAAAAAAAAACAAACCAAACAAACAAACCCTATAGGTCAACAAATTAGCCTGAAGGAAAAGTAGTTTGAACTAAATGAAAATGAAAATACAACATCCTAAGATTTATGGGATGCTCCTAAAGAAGGAACTGAGAGAAAACTTGGAGCACTAAGTGCCTTTATTGGAAAAGAAGGAATCATTCAAGGACTTCAGTTTCCTCCTTATGAAGCTACGAAAGAAAGATCCAATGAAACTCCAAGTAAAGAAAAGAAAGAAACAGGGCTGCCTGGGTGGCTCAGTTAGGTAACTGTCTGACTCTTGATTTTGGCTCACGGTATGATCTCAGGGTCATGAGATCCAGCCCTGCTTTGGGTTCTGTGCTGGGCTTGGAGCCTGCTTGGGATTCTCTCCATTTCCCTCTGCCCCTCCGCTCAGCTGCACTCTCTAAAAAGAAAGAAACAAACAACAACAACAGGGGGAAAAAAAAAAGAAAACCAGAAAGATCTGAATTGGAATCATGAAACAACAACAATCGAGGAAAACAAAAGCTGTTTCTTTGAGACCATAAATTGATAACTTCTGGTCATATAGATGAGGGGGGAAAAAAGAAAAGCATGTTACCAATATCAGGAAGAGAAAATGATGTCATTATATATATTAAAAGGATAGAGAGGATAGATTATGAACAAGTTGATGCCAATAATTCCAACAAATTTAGGTGAAATGGATGTGAGGTCAGTATTAAAAAATCAATTGTATTTATATACAGTTGCAAAGAACAATCAGATATTGAAATAAATATTATATTTACATAGAATTATGAACATAAAATACTTAGGGATAAACCTGACAGAACACATGGAAGACCTATACACCAAAAAGTAGAAAACAGTCTTAAAAGAAGTTAAAACTTACACAAATGTAGATACCTAACCCATTAATGGATTTGAGTGTCTACTACTGTAAAGATATTCATTGTACCCAAATCAAACTATAAATAAAATGCTATCTAAATCAAATACCCCAGCAGTATTTTTATAAAAATCTGCATGTTAATTCTAAGATTTGTATAAAAATCCAAAGGCTCTGATGTTGAAACCATTTCAACAAAAATAATATTGGGGGGACGCCTGGGTGGCTCAGTTGGTTAAGCAGCTGCCTTCGACTCAGGTCATGATCCCAGCGTCCTGGGATCAAGTCCCGCATCAGGCTCCTTGCTCGGCAGGGAGCCTGCTTCTCCCTCTGCCTCTGCCTGCCACTCTGTCTGCCTGCGCTCACTCTCTCTCTCTCTCTCTCTGACAAATAAATAAATAAAATCTTTAAAAAAAATAATATTGGGGTACTTGGGCCAAATTTTCTTTAAGATATATTTATAAAAAGCCACAGACATCAACATACATATTGGAATAATGATCATCATACAACTCTGTGGAACAGAATAGAGTCCACATATATATCGCAAACTGATTTTTCATTTTGACAGCCAATGTAATTCAATGGGTAACAGAAAGTTTATTTCCAGTGGAGCTGGAGCAATGGAATAGCCACATTGTGAGCAAATAATCTCAACCTCTATCTCACAAAATAGGCAAAATTAATTTTAAATGGATTACTGACCGAATCATAAAACTTCTAGAAGAAAACAGGGAATAAAATTATAGCTTGGGATAGGCAAACATTGCACAGAACATAAAAGCATGAAACATAAAAAAATTAAATTGATGAGCTGGAATTTATCAAGTAGTATATACTATATACCCTTCGTAGAATGCGGTTAAGAAGATGCAAACTTAAGTTGCAGATTAGGGGAAAATAGTAGAAACTCCTATATCTGACATAGGAAATTTACCTGGAATACGGAGAGAGTTCTCAGAAATCAACGAGAGGGCAACCCAACATATAAATAACAAAAAAATTTGAACAGACATTTCACAAATGAACTCATGCCAGTAATGGCCAATGAGCACACACATAAAAATGTTCCGTGTCATTAGTAATAAAAAAAATAAAAACTACATCAAGATAACATTTTTAACCCATGAAAATGACTAAAGGTAGAAAGACTACCAATTCCAGGAGTTGGTAAGACTTAGAACAACTGGAACTCTCATACGCTGCTGATGAGAGTGTAAGGGGTATTAAGCTACCAAATAACACAGAGGAACATAAAGTTGATATTTGAAATCTTAAGTTTGATTCTTGGCACTGAGTTTCACCAGCTTTATAAAATATTTTTGAGCAAGTCACTGAACTAGCAATATTGCATATCTTCATGATTCACAGACCTCTACCCATGAAGCAAATAACACATTATATGTTAATAAAAAAAAAGACAGCTGATAACAACTTGCAATCCAGATGACCAAGCCTTTTTGCAAACAAGTACTCCTTTAACAAAACAATTTCCTCATTGTTTGAACATAGTAAAAATAGCTGCTTACCGATACTTTTATTCCATATGATTATTTCAATACTTCAGCTCCCTTCATTATGATAAAACTTTATAAAGTGGGATTTAATAGAACAAAGAAATGCTACTTTATGTCCTTTCCCCTTTGTAATGTGTATTTATCGGTTAGCAGATTTGAAATTTCATGGTCTGTTTAATTCGGTATTGCTGTTTGCGATTCCACCGTGCTCAGGAACATCACTGTACATTCCAGGCACATCCACATGACCGAGTTCATGCATGCTCTCACTGTTCTGAGCAGATTATGCAGATGATATGCTGAACTCAGGACAGAGCACAGGATGAGGCCTGAGAAGGGCTCATTTTCTCTCTTAGCTACTGATTTGCTATGTAAACTTCAATATTATATTGAGTCTCCTAAGCCTAAACTTCTCCCTGGCACAAGACTAATAATAACAGAGTATTTGACGGTAAAGTACTTTGGCAATCTTGTTGGAAAAGCATTGGGAGTACACATATTCATTATTTATAAGGTCTAAGAAATATTTAATGACAACTGCTTTGTTTTTCTACAAACATTATTTCCATAGAAATGGATCAACCAATACTGAACTTAATATAGAAAACCCACTGAAAAAGATTAGAAATAGTATCACCTTGGTGATTATCTTCAGCATTATTTTTTGTCTATTATTCATACTTGGTGTTCATTTCATGTCACCAGTGATTTATCTACCATCTATCAAGATAAATGTTCACATCTGATTAATAGCGTGAAGTAAAAACAAAAACACTACCATAATCGAAATAGCAGTTGCATTAAACTATTTTAACAACAAATGCAACAAATGTAATAAATGAGTACCTATCTATTTAGTTGTTAATGTTGATTAGATTAGCTATTGGAAAACTGATTTATTACCAGCAATTAACTATTTTGTGTATCTGGCCATATTCAAAGTTCTGTCTTCCTGTGTCAACAGATGGTCATACTCACAACACCAACTATTCCATAATATACTCCTCTCTTAGTTGTCTCAGCTTATAATGTCTAGGGTTGGCATTATTCAATAAAAACTTAAGCAAAAACTTTAATTTGTACCTTTCTCTAAGGAACTGGGTATGTCACTGGGAAATCTGCAGGACCTATCATGGAGATTCTCATCACTGGGGCCTGAGTCGAAATGTAAAAAAAATTTCCTTTTTCTTCACACATATAGAATGGTAGATAAAAATAAATTTCACTTAGTAACATGCATTAATAGGATTAAAATTAAGTGCCAGAATTTAAAAGGTAACTTATAAATAAGGGTGAAAAGAAGTTTAAGTTTTCTTGGCTAGAAATTAACCAAACCAGGCAGGCATAGAGAGGTTGGGTTGGTAGTTTTGATGACCACATGGAGTAGATGAACATTGAGCTACAGGTCTTATGCTCAAAAAAGGGTCTAGAACTTCAACACAGAAGTCTAGGAATAGTTATCCCATCCATGAATAGTGACTTGGAAACCTTAGCTCTCAAGTCCAAAGATTGGTGAGTTGGGGCTCTGATAACAGAAATGGCAGTTTATTCAGAATGCAACTTTTGAACCATATGTCTTGCTTAAACTGTGGGAAATGCTGAAACCTAAAGCAATTAATATTTAAAAATAAACTAGAAACAACAATTTAAGAGTATTATTAGCACAATCCCACATGAAACCATGTCACAGGAGTACTGTCAAATCCATGGCTCACAGAAAGTCCCTGGAGAAGTTATTTGTCAATGAAGATGAGCCTTCAGACAAAGTTATAAAGTATGCAGTGAAATCCATTGCCATGAAATATACATGGCTGATATAAAGGTCAAACTCATGAAACTACAGGATAATAGAGACAATGGAAAGAGATTATGGGATAAGCATTTCAAAATCGTAAGAAAATAATAAAAGTAATGAGGCAAAAAATAGCATATTTCAAGTAAATAAAATGAAAGCCTAGAAATGCAAAAATGTGAAAGGTGAAATTAAAAAAAAAATACTCAGTGATTCTTTAAACAATATAGTTGACACAACTGAAGAGAAAATTACTGAATTGAAAAATATATCTGAGTACATCACCCAGAAAGCAGCAGAGAGAGATTATTTTTCTTTTTCCTTTTTTTGAAAATCTGAAAAAGTAGTTATGAGGTATGGAGAACAGACTGAGAATTGCCAAGTTACATCTAATGTTGTTTCAGAAGAAAAGGCAATATTCAAAGAATTAACTATGGACAAATATGAAGAAAGACGGAATTCTTGGAGGAAGGTGCCATGACCTAAATAAGTTAATAAATAAGCAAACCCACAGCCACATGAAATGATTCTCTAACTTAAAAACAACAACAAAGTAGAAAACCTGTTTTAAAACTCCAGAGTTAGGGAAACAAAAGAATGACTATCCAAAGAATGGTATATTTCTCATGCAAAATACTAAATGATATAAAATGACATTGTAATGCTCAATGAATTATAATTACATACCCAATTATATTATTATTGATAAGTGGATGTGATGGGAATGCAAAGATTTTTTCAAGAAAGCAAAAATGAAAGGTTTTATTGCTGATGGACCATTACAGAGCTACTTCTCAGTATGGCACCACAGCAAGAGAGAAAGAAGGAACACAAAGAAAAAGATTTCAGGAGGAGATAATAAGGGTCTCTAAGTATATATATATTTTTTCCACTTAAGATGCCATCAATTCATCTATTTTTGGTGGGATTTGAGGTATTCTTTTATATGTTTATTCTCTGTTTTTTATAATTCTTACTCTCAACAAAGTAATGTTACTTTGTAATAAGAAAACAGAACAGATTTTATTAGGAATTTATCAGTGGGAATCCTCAGCCTCTGCTACAGGCCTATCACTTGGAAATTCTATGGTTTTCTGAGAAGTGATGACGTAGTACCACTGGAGCTGCTTGGGTGGTAGAATCAAAATTGACATGGGGATGAATTTCAAAATAATCTATCATGAAAGTAAAAGAGCACTAATAATCAGAGAAGTTATTCCATGTCAAAGGATAGGGATAGCTCTACAGTAAAAGATAAAAATACTTAGATCAAATATACCACTATGAAAAAAAAAAGTATACCACTACGAGACTTCACAGGAGATTGAAAAAATACGTAAGAAAATGTCCTGCTTATGTCCTGGGATGTTGCCATGCTAAAGGCATGGCAGAAGTAGTATTTGATGGGATTATGGGAATAACTAAGGAGCCAGAGCATCCCAACCCATCATGAAGTCAGCCAGGCCTTTCCACACCAGAACAAGAGCCCTAAGTCCTGTCTCCTTCTATAGTTTTGGTGGGGTAGACAAGTTGACACTCCCTTACATCACGTTTTCCCATTTTTAGTCAAAAGACAATGTAAGGAAGCAGTGTAAAAAGCACCTTCAGGGCACCTATTCCATCTAACTTTCATGACTATCAAGCCTTGAGAACATTTTCCTTGGCTTTAGAGTCCTAGCCATCCCCAGGAGTAGTCTTTGCTGTATGGAAGAGCAAAATGGATATTTAAGTCCTGTTCTCTTCAGCTTTGGACAGAAAATAATAGAAAACCATAGGACATCTTAAGCAAAACAAAGGGATGTATTGTAAGGACTATTGTAAAAACAGGGCAGATTCTTAGAGAACACACCAAACTTGATGCAGCAGTATTCAGTGGGGAAAGCTCTTGGACACAGAGCACCAGCCCCTCTTCTAGTGTGATCAAGAGCTGAGTCCGAGCCTTGCTCTTGACTACAGTTAACTGCTTTAAGCAGAAATCCATGGGTTTCTGTTAGGAGGCCAACTCCTTTTCTGAATCCAGCCTCCAAAGAATCAATCAAATTAACCCTCACCTCTCAAAGACATAATATATGTTTCAAAGACTATGAATAGAGAGAAGAGCCAGGCATAGCAGTGGTTTAAGTCAAGAACAGAGAAGCTGCTAGAAATCAAGGCAGCCTTCTCCCGTCTTCCCTACCATGTTTCTTATCTTTTCTCTGCTTCCCTATGTATATTCATCTCTTCTCACTTCGAAGACTAGCCTTCTTTGTTTCTCGTGAATTTTTATGTTCTCAGTTTCAGCAATAAGTACAGTCCCAGTCCGAATTTCACAGAGTATCACTGGCTTTGACTCAAGAGTTCATCCCTGTTCAATAAACTGTGGCCGAGGGAGATAGGGTAACATACTACACGTGTATACCTTCTAGGAGTGGGAAAGCGAAGTGTTCGGAGAAAGCACACGGCTATAGCTGGAGAGGGACAGCTCTGTCACCAAACCTGACCCCAACTAGGTCTTATCTCAATGAATTTTAATCAGTTTTTGACCCAAGCCAGACACATGAGCATGATTTCCCCTCCTCTTTTATCCTTATCTTCCCTATATATATCCTATATATATATTCCCTATATATATCCTATAAATGCTGTATCTTTAATATTTTTCAACTACTTATAGTCTAAGAAAACCTTTGCTTAAGTACAGCATGTCTTCTCATCCAACTCTACAGGCCAGAGCTCTTCACAATATAACCACTGAAGGGAAGTCTGCTTCTCCCTCTCCCTCTGCCTATGTGACCTCTCTCTCTCAAATAAAGAAATAAGATCTTTGAAAAGCCACCTGGGTGGCTAAACCAGCAGAGTCTGCCTTCTGCTCAGGTCATGATCTCAGGGTCCTGGGATCGAGCCCCGTGTTGGGCTCCCTGCTCAGCAGGTAGTTTGCTTTTCCTTCTTCCTCTGTCTATGTGATCTCTCTCTCTCTCTCTCTCTCTCTCTAAAATAAGTGAAATCTTGTAAAAAGAAAGAAGTATCATAAAGATCATTAGACATGAAATTAGTCTTAACTTCAAGAACTTTCACTGTGACCTGGGAAATTCACATATATTCTCTGGGCTACTTTCTTCACTCAAATTCAACCTCTTCATCAGGACTTCCAAAAAGCAAACTTTGAAAATGTCACTTCTCTATCAAATTATTCCTCTCCATAATTCGTGCCATTATGACTTTGGCTGAAAAGGGACAGAAATCCAACCAAATATGCTCATGGAATTTTTGAAGGGTTAAACAACCAAAATAGCGTCCAGGTTTCATCTCATACAGGTTCCACCAGAGAGAGAGGAACTAACTGTTCCAGTTTGGAAGGTCTTGAGTTAGGGACCTCCTCTAAGCCAGCAGACAGCAAGGTAGTGGAGGACATCCTCTGAAAACAATAGGCTCAGCAATAGCTAGACAACAGGGTCATTCTAGAGGGATGAAGAATGTGTCTCAGGGCAGACGCATTCTACATCACAAGGTCCACAAAGACAGGCACTATTTAACTTGCACTTCAGGAGAGGAGAAAGGGGAAACAGAGTGACAGTTTCTTGCTTATGCTCGACTTTCACACAGAGTACCTATTTGACATTCACAGTACTATGAGGAAGACAGGATCATATCAGGAAACTAAAATTAGAGAAGCAAAATATAATCATCTAGCTTAGACTTTGGATCTAAGTTGGTGTCATTCCAAAGTCCATTCTCTTTTTATTGTATTATAATTCCCCTTATTCTATTCCAGGACTTCCTGGACACTCAAAATACTTTCATGTTGGTGGAGAGGAGACATTTTTCTCTTTTTTGTTCCTAGGGTATAAAAGGAAACATAATTTGCACAAGCAGTGGCAGTCAGCTCACCCAGACAGCCACATGTGCTAGTGCACGGTTCCAGCAGACAGCGTGAGCAGATGTGTATGCCTATGGGGCCCAGGTTGCAGAACTTAGAAAGACGGACTATGAAATAACCTGTCAACAGCTAGCCCTGTCTGTTCCATAGTCATGTGTCATTTCCCCGGGAATCCCAAGGATAGTGAAGAGGCGCTGGCCTTCTTGAAATTTATTCAAGACTCTTGGAGCTAAGGAGACCCTAATGCATTATTTCACTTCATCAATGTTAATATTTCTCATGCGAAGGCACCATGATGAAACAAAGTAAGCGCAGTGATGATAAATAGCTCACGAAAACTACAGGGGAACTAAAAATATTGTTAAGGTGTAAATGTTATTTATCAATAGCTGGTGACATTGTATGTTAAACAACCTATAAATTCACCTCTGTGCTCATAAATTACTTCTGAAACATGTAATTAAAAATTGGATCAAAAAAATTCAATCAACACACCCTCAGTTAGTAAAAATGTGAACAATGAGAAACTCATAATTTATAATGATAATGTGGTCCTAACATGTTTCACCTTGAAAATGATTCACAAGGTATAGAAGATTTCTTTCCCAATAGACATGTCTGTATTCAGTAATCACAATTCTTTTGTTCTAAAGATGCTGCTGCCACAAGATGAAAATATTACAGAATTAGCTCTCATTCAACAGTTTCATTCAACAAATTGTTACTGAGTGACTTACTAGGCACTGAACACTGAAGGTTACAAATACTATGATTTAATTCTATGATTTCATATTTTTTTTCCTTTTTGATTCAGTAAAATCTTTATCTCCTATAATACCAAGATCCAGGTAACTATTATAATCTATGTTTAATTGAGTGTTAGTATTTGTCCTTTTTATTGTTTAATTACATAAGTTTTGACAATTACATACAGTCCCGTAAGAACTACCATCATGACCAAGGTACTAATTAGTCAAAAATTCCTTCGTGACCCTGCCCCAACCCTTGGAAACTACTTAGGAGCTTTTTCTTTCTATAAATATATCTATTCAATAATTTAATATAAATGGAATCACACATTATGTAACTGAATATAACCTTTTGGGTCAGTTATTTTGGCTCACCATAAAGCTTTTGAGATTCACCCACATTGTGGCATATATTAATAACTCAATTCCTTCTACTGCTGGGGAGTATTCTACTCTATACTAGATAATAAACATTTGGACTATTCTCAGTTTGGGAGAATCATGAATAAAACTTCTATGAACATTTTTGTACAAGTGTTTATATCAACATATGGTTTCATTTCACTTGAGCAAATACCCAGAAGTTGGATGGCTGGGTCTTATGCAAGTGTGTATTTAATTGTAAGAAACTGCACTGGGGTGCCTGGGTAGCTCAGTCAGTTAAGCATCTGACTCCTGATTTTGGCTCGGGTCACGATCTCAGGGTCTTGAGCTCAAGCCCCACATTGGGCTCCACGCTCAGCGGGGAGTCTGCTTGAGATTCTCCCACTCCCTCTGCCCTTCCCCCCTGCTTCTGCTGTCTCTCTCTCTTGATAAAAAATAAAAATAAAATCTTTAAAAAACCACAGAAGTAGAAACAATCATCAGAAGCTATTATCAACAGTTATATGCCAATAAGTTAAGCAACCTAGATGAAATGGATGCATTCCTGGAAAACTATAAACTCCCAAAATTGAACCAGAAAGAAAGTGACAACCTGAATAGACCGATATCTAGTAACAAGATTGAAGCAGTGATCAAAAACCTCCCAAAAAACAAGAGCCCAGGACCTGACGGATTCCCTGGGGAATTCTACCAAACTTTCAAAGAAGAAATAACACCTATTCTCCTGAAGCTGTTTCAAAAAATTGAAGCAGAAGGAAAACTTCCAGACTCTTTTTA
>PISX010035714.1:0-12636 GCA_004024625.1 Mellivora capensis | reverse complement strand
GAACAGACACTTCTCCAATGAAGACATACAAATGGCTATCAGACACATGAAAAAATGTTCATCATCACTAGCCATCAGGGAGATTCAAATTAAAACCACATTGAGATACCACCTCACACTAGTTAGAATGGCCAAAATCAGCAAGACAGGAAACAACGTGTGTTGGAGAGGATGTGGAGAAAGGGGAACCCTCTTACACTGTTGGTGAGAATGCAAGTTGGTGCAGCCACTTTGGAGAACAGTGTGGAGATTCCTCAAGAAATTAAAAATAGAGCTTTCCTATGACCCTGCAATTGCACTACTGATATTTACCCCAAAGATACAGATGTGGTGAAAAGAAGGGCCATCTGTTCCCCAATGTTTATAGCAGCAATGGCCACAGTCACCAAACTGTGGAAAGAACCAGGATGCCCTTCAACAGATGAGTGGATAAAGAAGATGTGTTCCATATACACCATGGAGTATTATGCCTCCATCAGGAGGGATGAATACCCAACTTTTGTATCAACATGGACAGGACTGGAAAAGATTATGCTGAGTGAAATAAGTCAAACAGAGAGAGTCAATTATCATATGGTTTCACTTATTTGTGGAACATAACAAATAACATGGAGGACATGGGGAGATGGAGAGGAGAAGGGCATTGTGGGAAATTGGAAGGGGAGGTGAACCATGAGAGACTATGGACTCTGAAAAACAGTCTGAAGGTTTTGCAGAGGTGGGGGTGTGGGAGGTTGGGGGAGCCAGGTGGTAGGTATTATGGAGAGCACATATGGCATGGAGCACTCAGTGTGGTGCATAAACAATGAATTCTGTTATGCTGAAAAGAAATTAATTAAAAAAAAGCCTATGAGCAAGATATAAATAATTAAAAAATTAAAAATTTTAAAAATATAAATAATTTACATTTCATAACATTACAGCTTTGCTCACAAAAATTTCAAGTATAAACTCTGATTTTCAAGTGCAGCCTAGCAACTCTGATTAGATTCTTTTAATATGTCTAATATAGAAGAGCTATGTAGAGGGACAGGTGGAAGAAGTCATAAACAGTGTGTACAGGTTGGAGATAGAGGCTTGAAGTGACACTGAAATAGTTTTCACAATTTTGTGCATATATTTGTTGTCACTTATATTTTCAAAAAATGGCAATATTTTCAGAATTTTTTAAATTATAATTGAGTAAAAAACAATTTAAACTATAAATCTGGGTTTTTAAATAACTGTTTTGGCAGAGTCTACCTTATACTGTAAAATCAAACTTAGTCAACTCATTAAGTCAGAACAATTTTAATATTTGTGAAATATTGAAGGGGCAGGGGGTGGGAGGTTGGGGGAGCCAGGTGATGGGTATTATGGAGGGCACGCATTGCATGGAGCACTGGGTGTGGTTTAAAACTATGAATTCTGTTATGCTGAAAAGAAATGAAATTTAAAAAAATATTTGTGAAAATAACATTTGAATGATTTGTACTAGAAAGTTTTTAAAAAATATTCACAGGTCCACTTAAATATATTCGCTTCATTAACCTTCAATATTAAAAAAAAAAAGTATGAGGTCAAGTTTTTTTTTCTTTTAGTTGCTAAAACACAGCAATATTATACAATTTATCTGAGAAACTTTCAAATCATTAAATAATACTCATCACAGATTTTTCAGCCAGAATTAAGATGTGATGTTAATATCAATACAAGAAGAAAGAGCTATGCAATGGGATGGCTCCTGACAAAAAGAAGGAGTTAATTGTAAACATCTCAACAAAAAGAGAACTAGTTGTGAAATAACTTGACTGGTGTCAGGTTTTAGACTTAAGTTTGTGGTGCACATGAGACACACAGGTATGTTTAATGTGATCTGAAGAGTGTCCAGCCATGCTGTTAAATATTGATTATAAAACAGGAAATTTCACATCAAAATCAGTTTTTGTCACTTTTGGAAAAGGGAAATTTGTCACAGTAGCCTTTTAGTTAACAGAGCATCAGTCCCTAGAAACATAGCGTCAATTTGTTTTCCCCCTGCCTAACACTAATCTAAGCAATTTTCACCCCTGGCACTACATTTTTGGAACTGCTTTTACACTTCAAGTAGATCATTTCACCTTCTAAACTTGCAATTATTTATTATGTTTATTTTTTATTGTCTGGTTTTTCCTGTGGAATGTAAGAAGTAAGGGGTAAGGACCTTTATTTTGTTTATTTCTATGTTCTAGGAACCTAGAAGTGGGCTTGGTACATAGGAAGTACTTAATAAATGTTTGATAAATGGAAAATTATTTAGTGAATGAATGGATAAATAATCAAACAAACCCGGTCTGCTTCACTCATTTATTTTCAGTGCCTTGACATTTAAGTTCCCTGTTTTAAGTTTCTTGGCATATAATAAACAAAACAGTGGCATGTAATGGAAGAGAAAGTGACAAGTAATAAACAATTAAAATATGTAATAATGAGACAAAGAATAATTTATATGGTCATCAAAGGTGCAGAAGTATTTAATCACTAAAGTACACAAGTCTGTAAACAAAGAAAACACATAACTATCTTCTTTCCGTGTTTTTAAGATGACAGAATTAAGAGGTATAATTTGTCAACTGGTAATAAAAATTTATTCATGAATAGTGAGAATGACAACTTAAATGCTGAGTAATGAATTTTTATACAATAGAGTTAGAAATTAGCATTTTAATTACATATATGTACATATATATTCAGAATTATTTGAAAAAATATTTTTGCCTTTGAGGTTTAAAAAATGAAAATCTCTAGACACCTGGGTGGCTCAGTCAGTTATGCATCTGCCTTTGGCTCAGGTCATGATTACGGGGTTTTGAGATCAAGTCCCACATTGGGCTCCTTGCTCAGTGGAGAGCCTGCTTCTCCCTCTGCCTGCTGCTTCCCCTATTTGTGTTCTCTCTCTCTCTCTGACAAATGAATTAGTAGAATCTTTAAAAAAAAATGAAAATTTCACACTGGATTCATTTCCTAGCCTTTAAAAAATGAGTAATGAGCAAAGACACACATATATGCTATGGTCCAAATGTTTATGTTGTTTTTCAACATAAAATTTATATGTTGAAATTAGGGGCATAAACATAGTATATGTGGTTATTCTGAGGGGAAAATGGCACAGTTTACAAAAACTCAACAGAAAAACCTGGTGAACTTGTGTTCAAATATTTGATTTACCCATTATATGTGGTAATAGATTCTTTTTTCTTTAACTCTTTAATCAGTATTTAACCTCTAAACATGAGGCAGCTCACTGTAACAGGAGTTGAGCCCATTGTTCTCCTAGAAAAGCCTCAGTAGCTTTTTGATTTGCTGATTAATATTAAGAACCACATAGAAAATCAGAAGAGCTAGCAAATACGAAAGAGTATGAATTGCACTTTCAGAAGAATATTCCAAATAAATTGTTTCAAAACTGTTTATACACCTTTGAGAAAGTAAAAAGCTTGTTTTGTCAAATATTTCAAAACTTAACAAACTCTAAATAATGTGATTATTTGAAAAATAAGAACTTAACCTTCAAAATAAAACTTGAAAAGTAAAACTTTATGTTCATTAATTTTCCCCATCAGTTTTTTTTTTACTTCATAGTATTTAATTTTAATGAGCTATGCAATGGTTCACTTCATATATAAATTCATCATTAGTCTCTGCTAATTACATTTTCATCAAAAGATTAGGTTTTAGGAATTCAAATTATGACTTAATTAATACACATTAACAACAACAACAAACTCAAAGCAAATGTGATTAGATATGATTTTTGAGCCATTATTTACAAAGCACTACTGGAGATACTTTATGTTAAGAAGACCTTTTTTTTCCCTAGAATACTTCACCTTACTTATAAAAACAAATAAATACAACTTAAAAACTAATTTTTTTCTGAGGAGTTTAGATTAGTATACTTATTGCAAGACACTGTGTAAAAGAAGTTGAAATACTCAGTCAGATTGGTTATAATGAATATCTGACCTTGTCAATGCCGCATTCAACTCATCTTTGTGTAACACAATTTTCCTCATGATTCATGGAATACTTTTCTGGCTCACCATTGGATTTACCAGGTTCCAAGAGAGTTCTCTTTCCAGTATCTAATTTTTTATGTTATGTCAGTCACTATACAGTACATCATTAATTTTTGATGTAGTGTTCCATGATTCATTGTTTGAATGTAACACCCAGTGTGCCTTTTGATATTCCTACAAATGCACCCTTCACTATAACCATGACATACAGTTTCACATAGTAAGTGTGATCCTTAGGATGTATCACAGTATTTGGTGATGTATGCTTTTGTCCATAGTCTTTTGCCCTGAATTAATGCCTCCCACCTTCTCAATGAAGATAAGTCATACTTGTTTTTCAGAGATGTTCAAACATCTTTTTCCTCAAAATACACTGTAAATATTCATTCAGATTTTTCTGATGTCTATTTTCCATGAGAAACTTTTTGTTTAGAAATTTTTATACTCCTTTATGGTTGTTGAGTTACTTTCCTCAACTTACTACTTTCTCCTGCCTGATTCTGACATAGGAATATCTGCCTAAGGACAAACTATAATGGGTTATATATTCCATTTCCACAAAATAAAGAAGTTTTGTTGGTATTACCATATTGATATTTTACATCCTCCACTCAAAAATATTTTTTTTTTTAGAGAGAGAGAGAGAGAGATTACAAGTAGGCAAAGCAGCAGACAGAGAGGGGAGGAAGCAGGCTCCCTGCCTAGAAGAGAGCCTGATGCAGGGCTCAATCCCAGCACCCTGAGATCATGACCTGAGCCGAAGGCGAAGCTTAACCCACTGAGCCACCCAGGCGCCCCCACTCAAAAATATTTTTAAGTCATTTTGCTTTACTTGGTAATGTAAGTACATACCAATTTTATATTTGTACATGGTATGAAATAGGGCATACTTTTATCATCTTCCAGATAGATACTTTTATTTAATAAATCTCACTGTGCTTTAAAAGATTACACACATTGTACAGTAATTTTATTTATGTTTTCTTTAATTGAGAATTTTATATATTTTTTAATTTCACTGACATTTTTGTCCATTGCTTTGCCAATAATGTGATAATAAAAGAAGTCATCATATACTTAGAAGAATTATCTGTATTCTAGAGTCATTATAACTAATAGCCACCAGAACCAGCTTCAGTCTGTCAAAAACAACTTGCCTCAGTGAACATACTTTTTCGTTCCAGCAATCCCTGTCAACCTCTCATATGTTCCCTCTGTCCCCAGTTCACTTATAAAAATCAGCAAGTCACAAGCTCCAGTAAGTACACTTCTGGGTGAAAATCCTTCAATAATATCTTTCAATTAGTCTTATTTCTACAGATGATACTAATATATTTATGTCTCAAATAGTCTTCTCAAAAATTTTATATAACAATGCTGTCAGTGGAAATGTATGCAGTGGTGAAAAATATTTTTATCTGAGTGTTCAACATTAGAGCTACTAGCCACATGTGACTGTTGAGCATTTAAAATGTGTCTAGTGTACTAGGGAATTGAATTTTAAATTGCATTTAATTTAAATTTTCATTAAAATTATCATAGCCATATTGGTTAGTGACTGTCACATTGGGCATCATAGTTTAAAAGATCAACAATCTGTTCTGCTTGAAGAGATTATGCCTGAGCAGCATAACTCTTCCTTAGTATAGCAAGCAATACATTCAACTTTCTCTTTTTAATTTAGATCATTCATTGAGAGTTCTGGAAATTACACTGAAGACATTTTTATAACACTCAGAAGAATTTCAGGAGGTTATCAGACCAAAAAGTGTCCTCAATAAGACCCTTGTGTCCAAAATTTTTTTATCCTTCAGATTGGCTGTGAGATGAATCAGTCTAAAGCACAAGCTGAGCTTTGATTATTTTGATTGTTTCTAATTGCTGAATTTACTTTGTTATCCTTTTTTTAAAAATTAAAGTATAGATGGCATTAGTTTCAAGTGTACAACATAGTGATTCAATAATTACATACATTATGAAATGCTTGCCATTATAAGTGTAATTACCATTTGTCACCATGCAGAGTTATTACAATATTATTGACTATATTCCCATGCTGTACTTTTCATCTCCATAATTTATTTGTTTTATTACTGGAAGTTTGTTCCTCTTAATCCCCTTCAAGTATTCCACTTTGTTTGCTTGTTTTCCCATTAAGGGCATAAGAAGAATAAGGCTTTTTATTTTTTATTTTTTATTTTTATTTTTTTGGCTTTAAGGACATTAGATGCTTAGCAACTGAGCCACCCAGGCACCACTGTTTTTTGAATTTTCTACTGTTTCACATCATACATAAGAAAAACACCAGTTGCAATTCCAGTTGAAAATTAAAAGTATGTCTTAATTAATTAATTAATTTGCATTATATTCAGTTAGCCAACATATAGTACATCATTGGTTTTTGATGTAGTGTTCAACAATTCATTAGTTGTGCATAACACATAGTGCTCATCATATGTGCCCTCCTCAATACTTATCACAAAGTTACACCATCTCCTCCCTTCTGTAACCCTCAGTTTGTTTCCTGATCCCTCTCTGATTTCTTCCCATTCAGTTTTCCCTCCCTTCCCCTGTTCTCCCCCATGCTACCCCTTATGTTCCACATATAATCAAAACCATATTATAATTGTCTTTCTTTGTTCGACTTATTTCACTTAGCATAATCCACTCCAGTTCTATCCATGTAAATGCAAATGACATGCCTGAGTAATGTTCTGATGGCTGAGTAATATTCCATTTATATATGAACCACATCTTCTTTAACCATTCATCTGTTGAAGGACATCTGTGGCTATTGTGGACATTGCTCCTATGAATATTGGGGCACATGTGTCCCTTCTTTTCACCACATCTGTATCTTTGGAGTAAATACCTAATAATGCAATTCCTGGGTCATATAGTAGCTTTATTTTCAACTTTTTGAGAAATATCCATACTGTTTTCCAGAGTGGCTGCACCAGCTTGCATTCCCACCAGCAGTGTAAGAGAGTTCCCCTTTCTCCACATCCTCGCCAACATTTGTTGTTTCCTGTCTTGTTAAATTTTGTCATTCTGACTGGTGTAAGGTACTATCTTACCGTGGTTTTGATTTGTATTTCCCTGATGGCTAGTGATTTTGAACATTTTTTCATGTGTCTGATAGCCATTTGTATATCTTCTTCTGTATTTTACTGTACTCAAAACACTACAGCTACCATCTGTCATCATGCAGTCCTATGACAATGCCATTGACTGTATTCCTTGTGCTGTATCTTTTATTCCTGTGATTTATTCTTTCTATAACTGGAAACCTGTGTCTCCCACTCCCCTTTACCCTTTTTACCCACCCCCCCAGCTTCATCTTCTCTGACAACCATCAGTTCTCTGTATTTATAGATGTTTATAGGCTTCATTCCTTTATACAAATATGCATGTCAATATAAAAACTTTTTTTATACCATTATTTAAATCCAGTTTGGGGGGAGGAGCTAAGATAGTGGCAAAGTAGGAGGACCTTAAGCTGGCTTTATCTATGGAACACAATGGGATAACTATCAAATCATCTTAAATACTTCAGAAATCAACCTGGACACTGATAAAACAAACTCCATAACTAGAAATAGAGAAGAGCCTCATTAAAGAGGACACTTGGCAAGCTAGAAGGGCATGATGTATTCAGTGTGCTGAGTGGGAAGAAAATTCTGATTGCAAATCAGTCCAAGATGGTGGAAGAGTAGAAGACCTTAGTTTCATCTGGTCCTAGGAATTCAGCTAGATAGCTATCAAATCATTTGAACACCTACAAACTCAACCAGAGATCTAAGAAAAGAATAGCTGCAATGCTACAAATAGGAAAAAAAATAAGTTTCTGCAAGAATGACAAGATGGAAAAAGTCACCTCAAAAAAGAACAAGAGGCAGTACTGGCTGCTAGGGACCTAATCAGTACAGACATAAATAAGATATCAGAACTAGGGTTTAAAATAATGATTCTAAAGATACTAGCTTGGCTTGAAAAAAGCATAGAAGAGACACTAGAGACTCACTTTCTGGAGAAATTAAAGAACTAAAATCTAACCATATCAAAATCAAAAAGGCTATTAATGACATGCAATAAAAAATTTGCTAAGATAAATGAAGCAGAAGAGAGAATTGGTGATATAGAAGACAAATGGTGGGTAATAAGGAATCTGAGAAAAAGAAAGATAAATTACTACTGGATCATGAGGGGAGAATTTGAGAATTAAATGATACAAGAAACCAAAACAATATTAGAATAATTGGAATCCCAGAAGTTGAGGAAAGAGGAGGTGGGGCAGAAGGTATATTGGAGCAAATTATAGAGAACTTCCCTACTCTGGGGGAAGGAAACAGGCATTCAAGTCAAGGAGGCATAGAGAGATCCCCTCAAAATCAATAAAAATAGGTCAACACCTCAACATATAATAGTGAAACTTACAAATCTCAGACACAAAGAGAAAATCCTGAAAGCAGTTTGGGATAAGAAGTTCGTAAACTACAAGGGTAGAAGGGTAGAAACAAAAGACTGAAAGCACACCTATCCACAGAGACCTGGCAGGCCAAAAAGACGGGCATGGTATATTCAGGGTGCTACATGAGAAAAATATGCAGCCAAGAATACTTACGCAGCAAGGATGTCATTCAAAATAGAAGGAGAGAGAAAAATCATCCAGGACAAATAGAAACTAAAAGAATTTGTGATCACTAAACCAGCCCTGCAAAACATATTAAAGGGGATCCTCTAAACGAAGAGAGAGCCCAAAAGTAACATAGACTAGAAAGGAAAGAAGACCATATACAGAACAGTGACTTTATAGGTAATACAGTGTCATTAAATTTACCTTTCAGTAGTTACTCTGAATGTAAATGTGCTAAATGACCCAATCAAAAGACACAGGGTATCAGACTGGATTAAAAAAAAAATCAAGAACCATCAATATGCTGTCTGCAAGAGACTCATTTTAGACACCTCCAGATTGAAATTGAGGGCAATGAAAGAATCGACAAAACCAAAAAACAAATGGAAAAATGGGAGAAGATATAATGACATATCAGATAAAGTGCTAGTATCCAAATCTATAAAGAACTTATCAAACTCAACACCCAAAGAATGAATAATCCAGTCAAAAATTGGCAGAAGTCATGAACAGATTACTTCAAAGAAAATATACAATGGTCAATAAACACATGAAAAACTGCTCAACATCACTCAGCATCAGGGAAATACAAATCAAAACCACAGTGAGATACCAACTCACACCAGTCAGAATGTGAGGATGTGCAGAAAGGGGAACACTCTTACACTGTTGGTGGGAAGGCAAGCTGGTGTAGCCAATCTGGAAAACAGTATGGATATTTCTCAAAAAGTTGAAAATAGAGCTACTGTATGACCCAGCAATTGCACTACTAGGTATTTAAGCCAAAGATACAAATGCAATGATCCAAAGGGGCACCTGCACCCCAATGTTTATAGCAACAATGTCCATAAAAGCCAAACTATGGAAAGAGCCTAGAGGTCCATCAACAGATGAATAAAGAAGATGTGGTACATATATAAAATGGACTACTACTCAGCCATCATAAAAAATGAAATCTTGCCATTTGCAATGCTATGGCTGGAACTAGAGGGTATTATGCTAAACAAAATAAGTCAATCAGAGAAAGACAATTATATGATCTCACTCTTATGTGGAATTTAAGAAATAAAACATAGGATCATAGGGGAAGAGAGGGAAAAATAAACAAGATGAACTCAGAGAAGGAGACAAACCATAAGAGACTCTTAATCATAGGAAACAAACTGAGGGTTCCTGGAGGGGAAAGGAGTAGAAGGATGGGGTAACTGGATAATAGACATTAAAGAGGGTATGTGATGTAATGCGCAGTGGGTAGTATATAAGAGTGATGAATCTAGTGAGTTATCTCAATTGATTGTTCACAGTCAGTTACAGATTGAACTCCTTGTTCTACTCTTTCCCCCCTTCTCACTACTGCACTTGACTAGTCAAAAAAAAAAAAGAGTGATGAATCACTGACTTCTACCTCTGAAACTAATAGTACATTAAATGTTAATTAACTGACTTTAAATTAAAATAAATAAATCCAATTTTAAGTGAGTATATTTATATTTATGTGAGTATATTTTAAGTGAGTATATTAATATTATGAATATAAATACACATGAACAAGCACACACATCTATTACATACATTTACATATATTATACATACATATGTATGTATAAAGTTAAGTTATGTGATTATAGAATAATATTTTAATTTTTTGCATTCTACATATTTAACCAATTAGTAATGAGCACTTATTGATTTATAACCAAGAGAGTTTTTATTTTCCCAGCATATTGCTGTGTACAATGTAGAAGAGTAAGAGAGTAAACCCATGTTTATTTCTAAATTATATAGTTTGGGGTTATGGGTCTCAAGACGAATAATAATAAATGTCAATAAAGCAAGAAGAACAAAAGTGCATTAAACCTTTACTTTTATAAATAAGGTTATAAATAGCAACTTAACTTTAACATACTTGGACACGTTTGCTTACTTGAAACAAAGACAAAATTTTATTATTGTTTGAGTGCACATTATCCTATAAATATTTTTATAAGGGAATCTAAATAAAACCATTTTCCTGCTCTCAACAGTAAATAGAAATTATCATAAAAATGTAATGCTGACAGTAATATATATACTTTCTTAAAAGATTACATTTATATATGTATTATTGCTGATAGCAGGTATCTAGTATATTCAAGAAGCATTTCTAAAGTTTATTTTTAGAATTTCATATATAGAAAATAATGAAAAATTTAATAGTGATATTTAAGAACCTAAGTTCTGGAGTTCTCATGTTGGCTGTATCCAAATTCTAGTCCCATTACTTAAAACTTTTATTGCCTGGTACAGTTCACTGAACCAATCTGCACCTTAATGATTATTGTTCTACCTGATTAGGAGACTGTGCAGAACTAGTAGCAGAAATGTCATTCTTAGGGCACCTGGCTGGCTTATCAGTAGACTATGTGACTCAGTCTCAAGGTTGTAAGTTTGAGCTCCATGCTGGGTGTAGAAATTACTTAAAAAAATAAAATCTAAAAAAAAACATCCTCTTCTTATTTCAAGAGAAAAAAATTCCCACAGAAGAATTCTAAATAATATATTCAGAAATACTCCCTTATTCAATAGATAAGAACTTCATTCTTACCGCTCGTTCTCTTGAGGGTAAACTAGGCTTAATGAGTGGATTCCAGCAATGGTATTGTGAATGGGTAAGAGTAACTCTACTCTGAAGAAGCCTGATAAACAGTACCTTAACTAATTTATGAAGTTCAACATCATTAGTGATGGCATAGGCATATCATGCACCCCTGATATGATAGGATTAGAGGAAGTCTTCAACAGTATTCGTTCAAAAACTGACAACTAAACTATAATAATGAGAAAAATGTTAGACAATCCTGATTGGAAGGTAATGTACAGGATACCTGGCAAATATTCTCTAAGACTATCAGTGTCATGAAAAAAAAAAAACAAAACAAAACAAGAAAAGACTGAGAACCTGTAACAGGCAGAATTAAAACTCAAGCAGTCTCCCTTCAAAGTCAATGTTCTTTTTCACACTGTTATGTTTTAAAGATAGTGGTCTTTTTTGCACTCTGTACTCCAGAACATTCAAGAGTATTGAGGGTACTATGTATGCAACTTGGTTGTATGTGGGACTAAAAAAGAAAAGATTACTTAAATGTTTAGAGAGGAAAATTTGACATCCCAAGATACTTTTTCTGATTTCTCAAGGTCATGTGATTTCCCTATTTACATCCTAATAGAAAGTTAAAGATACAACATTCTGGATTTATGTACGGGAGGTAGGTCTGAGCCAATATTGCATTTCTAGCACCAGGAAAGAAATAAATACCCTTGCCAAATCTTACCAGTCTTGTACCTATGTACAAGCCCACTCTCGTGTTTGTCCTGTAAAAAGATAAAGTAGCAGGTTTCAGGTTTCCTGTCCTGGATCATAATCCACAGTATGTTGAGTTACGCCATCATCAATTCATGTTTCACTGTCACATGAGCAGAGCTTTCCAAACCAAGTTACTCATCACATTGACACTGTGCTTTTGAAAGTTTCCCCAGTAAATCCTGCTTTATGCCCTAGATATGTGGCACTGTGGTGTATACCTTCACCCACCATGGTACAAGTGCTATAACTATGTTTCCTTCAATTTTTAAACCTACAATTGATTTATTTCCAAAATTCTAAAAGCATTGAAGAATATACACACATAGTTCCTTTATCCTCATCTATGTTTTTCTTTCTCCCTCTCTCTTTAAGAGGAATAAATAAATCTTTGAAAAAAATACAAATTTAAAAATCAACAATAACAGCTTTGTAGTAAAGCTTGAAATCAGGTAATGAGATGCCACCAGTTTTATTTTTGTTTTTCAACATTTCCTTAGCGATTCGGGGTCTCTTCTGATTCCATACAAATTTTAGGATTATTTGCTCCAGCTCTTTGAAAAATACCGGTGGAATTTTGATGGGAATGGCATTAAAAGTATAGATTGCTCTAGGTAGTATAG
>PISX010035713.1:0-12644 GCA_004024625.1 Mellivora capensis | reverse complement strand
CCATTGGAAATAGGTGGGACATACTCAAAATCCAACTCATGAGGCTCATCTCTTTCACCAAGAAACTATTTCCATCTGCCACATTTAGGAGCACATAAGACACCTGAAAATAGGTGTCTGAAAGAGACAAAATGATGGTGAGTCCAATGACTGTGTTGGTGGAAACAAACCCAAAGAGAAATGTCACAATTTTTTTTTTAAAGACTATTTATTTATCTGACAGAGAGAGAGCTCAGTCAGGAGCAGTGCCAGACAGAGGGAGAGGGAGAGGAAGTGGGAGAGGCAGGCTCCCAGCTGAGCAAGGAGCCAAATGTCAGGCTCGATCCCAGGACCTGACCTGGGATCATGACTTGAGCTGAAGATAGATGCACAACCAGTTGAGTCACCCAGGCACCCCTAAATGTCATAATTTCTTAAAATGTCCCATCTATGACACAGTATGTGAATAATAAATTATTAATAGCACAAAGACCCTTTTCTTTAGTCTGCTACCACACAGCTATCTGCCCAATCTTAGCATGTCTGATGTTCATCACAAACACTGGGCTTGGAATTCAGAATTCCAGTTCAGCCTTTTGCCCAGTAGCTTTGGTCAGCAGTAGCCTGAACCTAGATTAGGACCCAGGAAACCAGCAGTCGGGTAAAGGGTCACATAAAGTTGGTCTGTCTGGCTGAGTGGATCTTAGTTAAGCCACCAGATTAAAATGAGAGATGAACAGGTCATTAACCTAGCTGCCAGATGCTTTGAGAAGTGAGCCTAACTGGGAAAATTTGGAACTCCCATTTGATGTCCACATCCCAACATTCCTCATCTATAAAGCAAGTCCAAAGGGAATAACATAATGCAGGATATCACATCTAACAGTGGTCTGGGGCCACTCATTTTAATGACTGAAGAGTGCACGTGTTCTGTCACTAAAATTGTTATATAAAAAGGTTAAACACTCAACTCAAACCTGGCCTATATTTTGTACACTGATTAAAAAATAAACGGTATCTTAAGAGTAGAGAGGGTTTGACACTGCCTTACTAAACGTTGTTTAAGGAGCCGGTAATCTAAGAGACCATTCTGAGAGCCAATCAACCAGGAGAACCTGGTTTAAGCCACTACAAGAGGAAAGATAGAAGAGGCACAATGTGTCTTCATTATGCAAGGTTCTTTTTAAGGGCACACTACGGCAACCATGGACAATTTTTCTAAGGTATATTATGGACAACTATGGAACATTCTCTTAATATTCATTAATTCATCTAACAGACAATTTTTGAGTGCCTGGTACCATCCCAGGTGCTGGGGACACAGTAGCAAACAAAACAGACAAAAACTTCTGTCTTCATAGTGTTTACATTCTTCACCAGCAGGGCTGGCCTAGCATTATAGAGGTTAAAAATGCCAAATATTGGGACGCCTGGGTGGCTCAGTTGGTTGCACAACTACCTTCGGCTCAGGTCATGATCCCGGAGATCCGGGATGGAGTCCCGCATCAGGCTCCCAGCTCCACGGGGAGTCTGCTTCTCCCTCTGACCTTCTCCTCGCTCATGCTCTCTCACTGCCTCTCTCTCTCGAATAAAATAAAATCTTAAAAAAAAAAAATGCCAAGTATTTGTTTCCCAAGTTCTCTCTTACAGTATGGACAGATTATTCAGTTCTAGCAAACTGGGACTCAACTAAAGTCTGCTGGGAGCTTCTGGGGGAAAAAAAAAAAATGTGTCCCTCAACAAAAAGAGAGATGCCCGGGGCGCCTGGGTGGCTCAGTGGGTTAAAGCCTCTGCCTTCGGCTCAGGTCATGATCTCAGGGTCCTGGGATCAAGCCCCACATCAGGCTCTCTGCTCAGCAGGGAGCCTGCTCCCTGCTCCTCTCTCTCTCTGCCTGCTTCTGGTCTCTGTCTGTCAAATAAATAAATAAAAATATTTTTTAAAAAGAGAGAGAGAGAGATGCCCAAAGACAGCCACCTCTCTCGCCTCCTTTTTGATTTCATTAGGTGATAAGATGATGCTCTATACTGTGTTAAACTTCTAGCTTGAAGGAGACACACCAAAACACTGAGGACGTCAGAATGCGTAAAGAGCGGCGGTCCTTCAGAACACTGCTGAGCAGCCGTACCAACCACCAACAGTGTAAGAACCCCTTAGTCTGGAGTACAGTAAATGCCTATTATTTAAGGCAATTTTAGAAGACTGTTGTTATTTTGCAGCCCAAAAAAAGGCTTAGTTTCCTTAAGTTATAAAGCCATAAATAAGTTTCTTATAAGATTTGTTCTTTGAGAGATAGACTCAATGAGCTAAAAAACCAAAAACCAACCAACGAACAAAACACAAAACAGGGATATACAGAAGTCAACAATAAACATAGTCATTCAAAGTTGTCTCTATGGGGGAGTGGGCAGGAGGAAGGCTGTTCTTATGGAAAATCTCATCTCCAGACCAGTGATATCTGACTAAACTTTTTGTGATAAAGTAATTTCTTATCTATGCTTTTCCGTATGGTAGTCACCAGCCACGGTGGCAACTGAGTACATAAAATGGCAGTCGGTGCAACCGAAGAACTGAATTTTATTTAAATTTACTTAAATCTGAAGTTCAGACGCCACACATGGCTGATGGCTACTGTACTGGACAGTAAGTTCTAGATAATTCTCTCATTTCTTGCTGACTGCTAGAAACCCGTAAGGCAAGACAGTTAGAGATCTAATCCTATCTCTGGGAAGAAAACCAGGTAGCTGTGCTGCTGGAGGAGCCGGTGTGGTCAGGCCGATCCAGAGACAGTTTGCTGAGGGGCTCTGCGTAGCTAACCAGGCTCAACGAGGCCATCTACGGTGCTCAGTCACCCTGTCGTGACACACAGAGTGAGGCTGAGGACTCAAGACTGTCTTGTCTTTCCATACTCTTACCACAGTCTTAAGAAAATGAAGGAGAATAAGATTATTTTCCCCCTGGAAAACTTAATGAGATTGGAGAACCCATAAAGGATGCCAATTTTGGAGAATTTTAATTGCAAATTAATGCTTCAAATCTTAGTGAAGGAGGACGTTTCCTCGGAACGAGAGTCACCTCAGCAGTATTATTTTAAGAATGGTTTCCAGCATGGGGAGAAAACGTGCAAAGAGCAGGACAGGAGATGTGACAGAAAAGTAATACTTCTAAATTCTTTTTTTACCCGTCCCATCTGTGGAGTCTTGGGTCTTTCTGAAGGGTGGTTCCTTTCAATCTTTTCATCTTCTCTACATCAAACTCACTCAATCTGTTTCTAAAAACTGAAATACTAAGAGTTTGGGAGAACTAAGACATATATATCTAAATTCAAACTTTTGTTATGCCCCCCCCAACACACCCACCAAAAAGCCAAAATATTTTAAATTAAGCCCTCTTTAAATGGTCAATACAAAGTATATAAATGTGAAGATTCGAAGTCAAGTTCTCCTAAGGGAGATAGATGTATTGTCCTCTAGATAAAAAAAAAATTTTTTTTTAGAAAAATGTATGAAAAACAAAAATGTGGTCTGCCTGATGGGAGAACCACTACCAAACAGGATGAACCGTTGAGCTGAGGGAGACCACAGTCCTCAGGCTCACAGGGAGATGCGCTGAGAACACCCACGTGGAATATAAAAGACCATCAACACACAGTCGTCACCCACCCCCGCCTCACCAACGTATTACATCACATCTAACCTTGTAAAGGTGTTTATATCCATCACCTCACGTAACTTTTTAGGAGTTATTATCCTTATTTAATGGATGAAGAAACTGGGACAGAAAGTTGAAGCATTTTCCTCCATACCCAGCTAATAAACGGCAGATCCAGGACTCAAATTCTGGACTGATTCCAAAGACCATGTCTTCTTCTCTACTACATGGCGCTGTTTCCCAGAGAGTGTTTAAGAGGCTCCAGTGAAACGGAGAGAAGAGGAGCAAAGGCATTCCAGTGAGGAGGGCACGGCTGGGAGCACAAGCTAAGAGGAATCTAGGAGTGGGAGGGTGGGTGGGGCACAGTGCAGAGGAGGAGCAGGAGACGACGCAGCTATGACAAGTAATGGCCAGTGTGAAGACAATATGGATGGCTTTGCAAGCCAGGCAGTGTCTGGGCATGGGGCAGCAGTAAGTGGAGAATTACTACAGGGTCCGGGAGACACTACTGGGGTAGTCTTGTCTTGCTTAAGGGCCTTGTTGATTACCCATTAGCTGTTAGTACTTAGGGCAGACAGTACTATGTACCTACCAATAGCTGGGCTTCTTCCAGGCCTAAAGTGCCGAGCCTCTAGATTTCATAAACCTTAAAAATGAATACTCTCAAATTAAGAAAAAAAAGGGGGCCACCTGGGTGGCTCAATCATTAAGCGGCTGCCTTCGGCTCAGGTCGTGATCCCAGGATCCTGGGATTGAGCCCTGCACTGGGGTTCCTGCTTGATGGGGAGCCTGCTTCTCTCTCCGCCTGCTGCTTCCCCTACCCCTGTCAAATTAATTAATTAATTGTTTTAAAATCTAAAAAAAGTTTTAAAAAATTTTTTATTAACATATAATGTACTATTAGCCCCAGGGGTACAGGTCTGTGAATTGCCAGGTTTACACACTTCATAGCACTCACCATTTAAAAAAAAAAAAATTCTTTTTTTAAATGAATACTCTTCATACTCCTGGGCATATAGCTAACTGCATTGCTTGAAAAAGATTCATTTATGAAGGTATTCCTGTATTTATCAGCAATACGATGTCTTAGGGAGAGGTAAAAATAATGTGGGCAAGAAAGAAAAAGAGTTCTTCCTTCTCCCAAAGGGTCTAAGAGAGCCCGTAAAGGAAACAGGTCAACAAATAGTTTCTGCCCTATTTTGGGTTCCCCCAGTGCAAAGGGTTTATTCAAGTGGTGACTACAGAAAATGCTAGTGGCAGAGTGAGGAAGTGGGAGAAGGAGAGAGACAGCCCACAAAAAGGAGCTATCCAGACAGCAGCCACTGTGGGTAGCCTGAACTGACTCAGGCTAGAACTGGGAGCCAGGCACCAGTGGTGAAGCGTTTGGGGACTCATGTACCTACCTCCCATTAGCAGTTGCTTGAGGAGGACTGCACATTATTTCCCTAGAATCTCTAGCTTTGCCAAGACACTGAGGTCTCAATAATTCTTGAGAGCTAAGGGCCTAAGACCCCACAGGGATTTTAGAACTGTACATACTTGTTATCTTTAATATGCAAAAGGGACCACTGGGACCCACTAAAACTGAGGCATATTTGGAGCTGTTTTCCAGCAGAAATAAACGTGTTACACTGAACTATCTTTACGCTCACCCTATCTCCTGTCCAAAGATAGGTCAGCCAGAGTTGGGAGCACAATCGCAAAATTGAGAGGTCTATATAGGAACTGGACTAATCTCCTTGGTCTCATTATGTTGGAACGCTAACCCAGTGGTCACGTGCTTTAGAACCTAGAAAGGTTATTACAACATGTGCAACCTTGGAATCTGAACTTCGAATAGCACATCCCCAGGAAATTCAGAAGCAGGCACTCCTCAGCCTATCTTTTATAAAACAAAATGCCCAACACTATACCAAAGCCTATATACCAACTGCCGTCTTCTCACGTTATCCTGCCCCTCAACAAGGATTCTGGATGTTCGGGTTACTCAAAGCACAACTGTACATCATTACATTCACCGGCAAGTTCCAAGTACTGTACCTGAGGACTCCGCCGCCACCTGATCCCTTGTCCTCCTCTAAGTTCTCACTGTGTGCCATCCCCTCAACTACTTTCCATCTAGATCACCAGAACAGCCTTCTACCTGGTCTCCGTGCTTCTGTCCTTGCAGTGCTCTGATGACATTACTAACTGGACCAGGACACCAGCTCAGGCTCTATCACCACTCTGCCCAAAAACATCAAATGCCTATAAAACTTGGAATTCCCAAACGACACAACTTAGCATTTACAGTTCTCTGTGATCTGGCTCCAAGGGCCATTCCTACCCTATCTCTCTGTTCCTCTCCTTGTACCCTCTGGGACTGCAACTCGCTCTCTCCCAGACCAGACCAGGTTTCCGCTGCCACACCTTTAGTTGTGTTATCTGGCCCTCCCGCCTGGAGTTCCTGCCCTGTTCGTTCTCCCCCGGGCTCCTGTACAGGCAAATAATCACCACCCGCCCTGCACGGGCCAGGTCACTGATTCTACCAAGCCTTCTGACAGTCTTGGAGCCATAAAGAAGGTCTCGGAAACTTTTAATCTCTTTCTCTAGGTGCTCTTCATAAGACATTCTGCCCTGCAGCGGAGTTATCTGAATACACATTTCGTCTTCCCAGTTAGACCCAAAGAGCCCCGGGGAGTTTGGTGCCTTTGTGTGCCTCATTCATTTTCACACTCTCAATGCCTTTAACAGAGTCTTACACAATCACTACTTTTTCCATGAGTTAATCTTTTGTACAATGTTTACTCAGTTTTCTCACATGCAGAATGTACAATTCGCCCCACAAAGAATTTCATGGTACAGAAATAAAGGGTCTTCTTGGTGGATGGTGGTTGTTGGCTTACTGTTTATTAACACGTGCTTGTTACATTTCTGGCACACACTTCTGCAAGGAATTGCTCACCTGACATTTTTGGTGTAAAAAATCTTTAACTCCTCATACTCAAGAAAATTACACTCTATTCACAGCTTTTTGCCTTTCTCAGAGCTCTGTTTTAGTACTGGGAAATGTGCAGCCATACAGGTGCATGTGCTGAGCACTGCATAAAACACAACGGACAGCATAACCCTGCACACTTTGGGATTGGTCAGCCTGTCCTGATACCCTTCAGAACAAGCAGCTCTGAGAAACTGCAATTGTAGGGGGAAAAAAGCTGTGGGAAGAGTTGTGGGAAAATGTTCCCTTCCGTACTCCCATAAAAGCCAAGGGCCTACTGCCTAGAAGACCCACAAAACCAAGGTGATCACTATATGCATGGCTCCAAATGTTTACTAAGCAGCAAATTCCTGGGCTATTGGCCTAACACAAAGAGCAAAAGGCACATTTTGTAGTATTCTGGAAAATCTGGTGCCCAGACTAGGAAAGCTAGTCTGGGAACAATTTTGTTGCAGTTGCCATTGACTAAAGCAACAAATTGGGAAGAGCCACAATGAGAATTTTCTGGCTGAAATGGAAAGCGTTCGTTCCATACTTGGGGTGAAATACAATCTTTTAATACTGTGGAAAGGCTATGCCATTCTAGCATAGCTCACCAACCGCCACCCCCCCACCCCAGTACCTTTTTCTTTTTAAGATTTTATTTATTTGACAGAGAGAGAGAGATCACAAGTGGGCGGAGAGGGGGAAGCAGGCTCCCTGCTGAAAATTAGGCACAGGGTATAGGCAGTATTGTAAGCTGTTAAAACACCAAAAATTGTAAGTGAAATCAATTTTTAAAACATTGATTAATTTAAACCTTTGAAAAATAACCTTCCTAGGAGCAACGAACAGGGCCCTGAACTAGGTACACTGGCATCACAACATACAAGCCAGGAGGTATGCTCACTTTCAATAAAATACATCACACAGAAATAACGTATAGGATACAGAAATTCTACAGTTGGGACAAGTTTAGGCACTCCTTAAAACAGTAATACTCCTGAAGATTAAACATTTTTAAACATTTTGGAAAAGCTAGGTGGAAAGTTGAGAGGAGCAGTGAAGGAAACAAAGGTCATGAGCACCAAACACATAATTCACTCAGGACTGCTGGTTATAACGGGCAGTCTAATGTAGGGTACTTAAGTCAAGCTTTTCTTTCCTTTTTTTATATTTTATTTATTTATTTATTTATTTGACAGGCAGAGATCACAAGTAGGCAGAGAAAGAGAGGTGGAAGCAGGCTCCCCGCTGAGCAGAAGGCCTGATGCGGGGCTCCATCCCAGGACCCTGGGATCATGACCAGAGCCAAAGGCAGAGGCTTTAACCCACTGAGCCACCCAGGTGCCTATCCCCCCAGTACTTTTTATTGTAAAGCTTGATAACAACCATGTGATGAAATTGACAAATAACAAAGTTCTAGATGAACATAAATTCACAGCCCACAGAAAAAGTTTATAACCATCTAATGTCTCATCCTACATAGCAATAAAGAATAATTAGGACAATAGATTACAAGCTTTGACCTTCAAAGGTAGAACATTAAGCTCTTACTCTTAACTGTAATTTCTATCCTGTGACTAATTTGACCTCAAAACATTACTAATAACCTACTCATGTAATAAAACCCTAAGGGAATTCTGCTTGGTCCACATTTATTTGATCCCACTCATATTTACCCTTTTGTCTTTTAATACTGTCTTTTTTTTTTTTTTAAGATTTATCTATTTGGGGGAAGGGAGGAGAGTGTGTGCACATGAGCAGGGGAGGGGAGAGGCAGAGGGCTAAGCAGGGAGCCCAATGGGCAGCTCGACCTGAGGACCCGGAGATCATGACCTGAGCGGAAGGCAGACGCTTAACCAACTGAGCCACCCAGGTGCCCCAATAATCTGTCATTCTTGATGGAAATGCTAATCACAACTCATAAAGGGAGATTTCAGTTTTCTCTCATGGACTCTTCCCTTCTGTTCTATTTGTTGTCACCCTATGGATTATCCAAGTTCGGCAAGGGTCCATGTTTAGGTTTAAACATAAAAGAATAGGGACGCCTGGGTGGCTCAGTTGGTTAAGCGGCTGCCTTCAGCTTAGGTCATGATCCCAGCATCCTGGGATCGAGTCCCACATCAGGCTCCTTGCTCCGCAGGAAGCCTCTGCTTCTCCCTCTGCCTCTGCCTGCCACTCTGTCTGCCTGTGCTCGCTTACTCTCTCTCCCTCCATCTCTGACAAATAAATAAATAAAATCTTTAAAAAAAAACATAAAAGAATAAGTGGGGAAAAATGCTAATATACATTATAATCTGAATTGTATAATTAGACAAGACAATGTACTTTACAAATCATAAATAGGGGCAGTTGTCAGTCTAGGAATCACATGCTCCAAAACTTTTGGAAGGCTCCCAATTTTTTTCAGAATTTGGCACACACAATTTTCTTTGAAAATAAGGCAAGCACTGGAGTTGGGTTTAGTCATGAGAGGCAGGTTTGCTGGGATAGAGGGTAGGACAGTGGAATGATTAGCATGGACCCTGAAGTCAGACTCACTGGGTTCAAAATCTAGTTCCACTATGTCATCTTAGTAACCTCAGATAATTGGCTTAGTTGTTCTAAGCCTTGGGGATTCCCTTTGATAAAAGGGAAAAATAACAGTGTACCCAAAAACATTGTTGGGATTAAATGAGATAACTCATTTAGCACAGTTTTTGGCATATTCTACCTGTTCGTTAAGTGTAGTTATTTTTGTTACTTTTTCTATTATCTCTGGGCCACCATTTAGCCTAGAACTTACTGATCCAAGCATGGTTCTAACCTGGGTTCTAAGGCCTGGAAGGAAAAGTCCACCAGCTGCTGAAAGAAACCAGCCAAAGGAGAGGACATTCCTCTGCAATTTCCAAGACATCCAACACTATAAAAAATAAAACACGTTTTTATTTGAGGTGGACCCTTTCTTCTTTATCCTGTATCTCCCACAGCCTCTAGTACTTTATATTTCCCAATTTCTTCCTCCCCCATTGTCGTTGTTTGGGGAGGGGGAGAAATTCGAATGTCAGAAAGACTATCTCCCCTTCCTTCAGATGAGTACGGACGTTCCTTTATTACCAGCAGTCATCAGCTAGATTTCTAAGGAAGCAGTGCGATTTATCAATTTACATTAAGATGACACTCTCGTTTTAAAGGATGAGAAAACCCCGAATGGTCACTACTACAAACTGATCTCACATGTGTCTGTGTACCTTTAGGAGTGGCTGTTACCCAGAAGGCTGACATTCGGTGGGAAGCCATACAGCTACTTCTACACTTTACATTCCCCTCTGTTTTGTTATGAAGTCATGGATCATCAAAACTGGTGCATTTATTCAGCAACTCCTACGACCCCACTAGCAAGAGCTCAACAAGCATGGGTTAAGGCAGGGTTACCATTTTGGGGCAAGTGTTTTTGTTTTTGTTTTGTTTCTAAGAGACTACTTTTAAATAAAACATACATGCATTGTGAGTGGGAAAAAGCAAGCAAAGGTACAAAATGAGCTCCTTTTCTCAGAAATTTCTGCATCTGTTTATAACCCAATTTCTCACACTCACACCACACTCTTTTTTGTAGCTTTTATATAAACAAGCCGCTTTCATCAGGTCTCTATCAAGCAACTCTGCTAAGTATACACTCAAGACTTCTGTGCTCAATGGGTTCAGTTCTATGTCTCCAGGTGTCTCTGCAGACTCGGGTACAGAGCAGCCTCTGTGCTGATGGAGAAGCTAATTTGCTGATGGAGTTAAGGAGGAAATGAAAGGATGAATACGTGTGTTATTTGCCCATGAAGTAGAGTATAAGCAGTCTCATTTTTATATAGTCTAAAATACCCTCTATTGCTCTCTTTAAAAAAAAAAAAAAAGTTTTTATTATTTTAGAGAGAGACCATGTGTAAGGGGAGGGGAACAGAGAATCCCAAGCAGACTCCCCATTGAGCGTGGAGGGTCTCATGACCCTGAGATCATGACTTGACCAGAAATCAAGAGTCTGGCTGCTTAACCGACTTTGCCACCCAGGCACCCCTCCCTCACTTCCTTTCATAATTCTTATCTGAAATACTCTTCTCTCTGAGCTTCTTTCTGAAGCAGGCCAGTTCCTTTTTGTCCTCAGAAGTTTTCCCTCTGTCCTTCAAAACTGCCATTATAAAAGGAATACTAGCGATAAGCTCACTCCACTTCAGACAACTCCAAATGAGTAAACTCAACAACCATGGCTGGAAGAACGACCCACTAAAACGTCCGTAAGGTAATCGGACTTCCCTGTTTACACACTTACTATATATTTAAATGAGATTAGCCCACTACAGCACACATACCATTAAACAGATTTCTTCATGTGGAACTGCATCACTAAATCAAAAATCGGCTCTGTGAGGTCTCCGATTATCCCAAGAGGCAAATGAACTCTCAAAATGAAATTAATTTTAATTAACTTTAAAGTATAAGTATGGGGGCGCCTGGGTGGCTCAGTGGGTTAAAGCCTCTGCTTTCGGCTCAGGTCATGATCTCAGGGTCCTGGGAGTGAGCCCCACATCGGGCTCTCTGCTCAGCGGGGAGCCTGCTTCCCTTCCTCTCTCTCTCTCTCTGCCTGCCTCTCTGCCTACTTGTGATCTCTGTCCCCTCCGCCCAAAAAAAATCCTAAAAAAAAAAAAATAATAAAGTATAAGTATGTATGCATCACCCAGCACTTGGGGACAAAGGTTACACAAAACAGAGTGTCACAGCATAAAAAGATTAGGAATCAGTGCACTGGCCAAAGAGAAGACAAATGAATTTGAAACACTGCCTGAGGTTAAGCACTTCACTTCCAAATACAGTTTCCCATGAAGAACACACTCAAAAGAAAAGAGACAGTACAATTTAAATGATGCTAAGCCTACTGTCTAAGTTTTATTTAGACTGGGTTAGCTAAAGAATATATTTGCTCGAGGATAAAGCAGAGATAATATGAAAAGAGACATTTATTAGGTATCCCATAGGGTTCCACAATGCTGAGTTTTCTTAAAACTCTGATATTAGGACTTACTTTCAGAGCTGACTACTGAGGACATGTCACACCATTCATGTCCTCCTTATTTTAGGTAAACGGTAGACATGTATAAGTATGCCAATCTGATATAAGATCGGAGTCCTTTTAAAAAAAACTTATTTCCAACACATTTATCTATACTTGTTGCTATTTTGAATAGTATCTCTTATATACATATGGCTAAACCATGCATGCAGCCATTGGGAGAGGAAAACACTCTCCACCGCACCCCTTTCTTTGGTATCCTTCAAATCCAACCCTTCTTTAGTTAGAAAAACATGGTCTTGCTGTGTACCTCAAGAATCAGATCATTTCGATTGGAGGAGCAAGATGGCGGAGAAGTAGCAGCTGAGAAGTCATCAGGTAGCAGGAGATCAGCTAGATAGCTTATCAAACCACTGCGAACACCTACAAATCCAACGGGATATCGAAGAGAGGAAGAACAGCAATTCTGGAAACAGGAAATCGACCACTTTCTGAAAGGTAGGACTGGCAAAGAAGTGAATCGAAAGCGACGGGAGGATAGACCGCGGGGGAGGGGCCGGCTCCCGGCAAGCGGCGAAGCAACGGAGCACTAAATCGGGACTTTTAAAAGTCTGCTCCACGGAGGGACATCGCTCCAGAGGCTAAACCGGGATGAAGCCCACGCGGGGTCAGCGTGGCCCCAGGTCCCGCAGGGTCACAGAAGGGTGTCTGAGTGTCACAGAGCTAGCAGGTATCGGAGCGGGAAGCCGGCTACAGAGACAGAGCCGAGGAGTGAGCTCTCAGCTCGGGGTTACCTTGAACCGGTCGCAGGCTGGGTGAGATCGGAGCGCGGCCAGAGGCGAGGAAGACGTGGGTGGTCCGGGGCTTTTCTCTGAGGAGTGGAGCCCCGAATCTCAGCTCTTCTGGGCCGGAGACTAGGAGGCCGCCATTTTCATTCCCGTCCTCCGGACTCTACGGAAAGCGCTCAGGGAACAAAAGCTCCCGAAAGCGAAACCGAGCGGATTACTCAGCCCGGCCCCTGG
>PISX010035712.1:0-12635 GCA_004024625.1 Mellivora capensis | reverse complement strand
GTGTTGGAGAGGATGTGGAGAAAGGGGAACCCTCTTACACTGTTGGTGGGAATGCAAGTTGGTGCAGCCACTTTGCAGAACAGTGTGGAGATTCCTTAAGAAATTAAAAATAGAGCTTCCCTATGACCCTGCAATTGCACTACTGGGTATTTACCCCAAAGATACAGATGTAGTGAAAAGAAGGGCCATCTGTACCCCAGTGTTTATAGCAGCAATGGCCACGGCCGCCAAACTGTGGAAAGAACCAAGATGCCCTTCCACGGACGAATGGATAAGGAAGATGTGGTCCATATACACTATGGAGTCTTATGCCTCCATCAGAAAGGATGAATACTCAACTTTTGTAGCAACATGGACGGGACTGGAAGGGATTATGCTGAGTGAAATAAGTCAAGCAGAGAGAGTCAATTATCATATGGTTTCACTTATTTGTGGAGCATAACAAATAACATGGGGGACATGGGGAGATGGATTGGAAGGGAAGGTGAACCATGAGAGACTATGGACTCTGAAAAACAACCTGCAGGGTTTTGAAGGGGCGGGGGGTGGGAAGTTAGGGGAGCCTGGTGGTGGGTATTAGGGAGGGCACGTATTGCATGGAGCACTGGGTGTGGTGCAAATACAATGAATACTGTTACGCTGAAAAGAAATGTAAAAATCAAAATTAAAAAAAAAATCTTATCTAAAAATTAGACATATAGTTGGATGCTTTCTAAATTTTCTCTTCTCTGGAGCAGAATCAAGGGCAGGGAGTACTAAGCATACTTCTGCATGAACTTGCTTGCCAAATAGACATAGAATCTCTACCCATCCTTTAAGGCCCACATCTAGTACCACCTCCATGATCCAGCTTGGTAGGCAGAACTCCTGCGAAAATGTTTTTGGCAATCTTTTTTATGCCATGTACCATGAAAATGTGTGTGTGTGTGTGTGTGTGTGTAACTTAAATATAAATGTGCTTAAGACTGGCACTATATTTTGCCATTTTGACACTACTTTTAGGCATCTGCACCAGCATATTGCCTAGCAGAATGCACACATATACACACAACCCCCTTTACATATACTCACATAGATGTATATAATATATCTTTCTTTCTGTTCACTTCTCCTACTCCAAATATATAAAAATAAAGGAATGAGCATTAGAATGGTTGACTAAGGAACATGTAATGCTTCAAATTCAGTAGGTGCTCATTATCTAAGTGATGTGCTATACTGCTAATTCTTCATTCCTTTATTACACATAGCACTAGTAAAAAGTAATAAAGGGCTCTTAGCTACTTGAAGTGTTCCCATAACCTATAGGAGCATCATTTGTCTTGGTGGCAGCTAGGAAAGGAGCAAAGAACAATTTGTCTTTTTTCGACTCATATTTCCACTTAAATGTAGAGAGATAAAAAGCAAGAGACAGCTTGTACTAATTAGGAGGAGAAAATTTAAGAGAATATTGCTCTTGGCAGTGTTCAAAATACCAAGGTCAAACATGTACGTTCTGTAACTCTTTGCTTCTCAACAGAATAGTGCATTGGGTGAGAGGATTTCATGGAGGAATCTTTTTGGATTCTAAAACTAGGGCCTAGCAACAGAGAGTCAAGAGGTTTCATGTCAATTTCTTAAATGGTCACTGGGAAACCATAAGATCCTGTTTATTCATTAAACATAGTTCTTAAGAACATTAATCTAAGCCAGAAAGATGAATACATCTGGGTCTACTGCTTCTTTGGGGTGCCATTACATTACTTAAAAATGACTTAGACAAAGGTTCAAGGGCTCCTTCTCCTTCCACTCCCACCTTTTTATATATCCTATAATTTAACAATGTCATGGCTTTTTAACGGACTTACAGCTCATTTGTATGTGATAACCCGTTACCAATTATCTAGTTACTTGCCTCCACAGAAAACCATACCTCCTAGAAAAAAATCAGTCTGTTCAGTGTGTTTTGGTCATTTATAGACAGATTAAGAAATAAAATAGGTGTTTTGTAAAGACTCAACAATTCTTATTTTGTTAATCTGAAAACCCAGTTTTGCCCATAAAAGTGCTCATCAATGCCATTAATTTCTTAGGAAAGAATAAATAAGCCAGCTTTCTGAAATGTTCTACAAGATCAGTAACACAATACTACCAAAATTATCTTAACTAACTGAAGGTAAATTGCACCTGTCAAAAATAAATATATTTTGGAATGTGGTTACTATGATTTCTACTGTACACACTGATTAAATTTCTAATTCATACGCTTTGATAGCCCATAATGGATCTCTTAGGGTCTCCCCTCTAATTGTCAAGGTTCCTATGGAGATCATTAAACCTTAAGCAGAACTAAACACAAGTTTTCTTTCCATTTTAAACTGTTAATAAAAAGTGTTAGTCCTCTTTGTTCAAAGGAGGCTTGAGTTCAATTCCCTTTCTTGTTTTTTCGATTCAGCATTGTAAAATAATTGCCATATGCTTAGGTGTGATTTTACCTCATCAGAACAAGTTCCTTTTATTATTAAAACCAGTAGGTAGGCATCTCAACAAAGGAAGCAGGCATATAATAACCCTCACAAAGAGGGAGAAATCCTGAACATGTACATGTTATGTTTCCTAAGAACTACATTTTATTCTACCAAGTGTAAGCTCTTTGGGGGTAGCAGCTCTTTCTAGCTTGTTCATGACTGTATATCATTTGTCCAGTGCTCGATATAATAAATGCTCAGTAAACATCAAATAAGTGATGTTTCTGACCTTATTGTACTCACACATCCAAATTCTAAAGCAAGTGTTGTAAATGTCTGACCTTTAGTGGTTTATACAAATTAACTATGCCCTTATTATTTTACACACTAACCTAGAGCATTGCCCTTAAACTTCTACACGAAGCATGACTTAAAACTGTGTTTTAGGTTCTGTCATAACTCCACCACCCAAGTCCCACATGTAAGAGATTGGATTTTTTATATAAATCAGGAATAAAAGAATACCCTTCTAGGTGAATGCCATTCCTTTCTCTTTCTTCAGTTAGAAAACTAAGGTAAATCCTATTTCAGTGGGCTAACAAGAAAAAAGATATTAGCTCGTAACAGAACTATTGCTTTTCTTCACCTCTATATTATACTTGGATTGTCCCATTTGAGATATCTTGGAATTTTCCCATTTTTTAGGGCTTTTTATTCAGCTCTTCAAATCTTGGTATCTGGTGTGTTGTCTAACAGACTGTCATTTGGCTTTTCTTTAAGGAAGCAACTTTGGAGAACACCACAGACTCTAGCTTTTCATGCTATATTTAGAAGATAATTTGCTGCACCTTCTTGGATCAATTTTGCCATCTCAGTTACTTTGTGAGAGATAATTGACATTCTTTGTGCTATGACAACTGTATGTGATGGATTAGTTCTAGTGGTTGACACTGGTTAGCTTTGTATCAGTCACAGAATTTCATGAGCAACTAGATTCAAATTATATGCAAGACATAAGAGATTTCCAAGAATACAGCCAGACTGAACTTCAGTAAAAGAGCAAACACTTTCTTCTTTAAAGAAATCTTCAATTTTCCAAAGTCATGAAAAAGATGAAAACTCAGTAGACTATTAGTAAAACAGTAGCTACTGGTCAGCATATATTGTAATTGAGGATTTTCAGGGTATGACTATAGTTAAATATATGATTCTTTTATATTAAAGCACTAGAGCCTTAAAAATACTATAGTTAAAAATCACTTTTTATGAATTAAGAGTAAAATTTAGCATGTGAAAAATTAAAAATCATTTCAAAATGATGAGGTAAGAAATACTTTATGTTTAGTTATCTCTAAGGAATTACATGATGGGGATATATCCTGGAGTCAATTTCCACTTGTATTCTTGAAGATTAATGAAAAATTGATAGAAGTAGTTATATCTATTAAAACATTAAATGGCAGAAGGCATATCTATAAGAGTTAATATCTTTTGAGGGACCTTGAAAGTTCTATGAGTTCTATTTTCTTTTGTGATCATTGATCTAGTTGTTTACCTCCTCACATTTTATACTCCCAAATATTATTTTGCTTTAATATTCCAAGTTTAGATATAAAGACCTAGTCTCTATAACCTTAGAAATAAATGTTACTCACTCTTTCACTTAAGCTGTCTCATATCTTACAGCTCCTCTACACTTATCTGATATTACTGTATTTAACCTTACATTGTTCTGACTGAGAAGTGACAGGACTGTGTAATAATAATCTGTATTTGGTGATAGGAGAAGAATGACTTGAATTTGAACTAACTCCAACACAAGGCCAAAACACCCAATTACAAAGTATAATTTATATCACCCCAAAGTATCTAATCAATATAGAGAATAATTTACTAATACATAGATTTATTATTTAAAATTGATCTGTGGAACTTAATTCATTGGTCAGATTCTTACTGTGTCTGTGTCTATTTCTGTTTCACTTCACGGTTGACCAGATAATTCATATTTACAGACCTTCAGAACCATATCTCTCTACTCTCTTTCTGTAAAGCTACTTACATTCAGACTTCATGGGTCTTGATTCCTGTGAGTGTATTTTTGGCTACCAACCATATTGTTCTTTGTTGAATCTTGTCTGCCTAACTAAGCCAAATGACGTTAGATGTTCCCCACTTTCAAGTGTTTTTTTAGAGTACTTCTAACTTTTTACCCTTTTTAAGGTTAAACATCTTCCCTCCCTCTCCTCCTTCTGTCTCCTTCTTGTCTACCTCTTTCCCCTCCCAGCCTTCTCTTTCCTCCCTTCTTTAATTCTTTATCCACTTAACCCATCCTATCAGAGGCTTTTTGGTGCCAAGATGTTTTCGTCAAAATTGAATTCTCACTTGCAACAGTATCAAACCTTATGTACATGGAGTACCTTTCCTGTGTTCCAGTAAATAGAAATAGCAACATAATTCACCCAAAATTACAGGGCCTGTAGTTTATCCCATGGTGGCTAAGTGCTGCCAAACACTGATAGAGCTCATTTGCTGAACATTCCTTCTTTGGGAAATGGTTGATTTGCTCAATTTTATAAAACGGTAGCTATGGTGAATTGTCCCATTCTCAAAGGTATGTCTATTTTACTCATCTCCTATTTTTATAAATAGAGGAGTTGTTGCTCTATTGCCTGTGTAAATATGGGTTTTATAAAAGTTACTTTCACAATAGATAGTAATTAGCCAGTGGAGACTTTGTAAAAGGATATAACTTCTGATATAACGTGAATACATTCTGGGCATCTAATGTACAATATGGTGATTATAGTTAATAATACTGTATTGCACACATAAATTTGTTAAGAGAGTGGATCTCAAGTGTTCTCAGTACACACACAAAGGTAACTCTGAGGTAATGTATATGTTAGTTAGCCTGATTGCAGTCACCATTCCTCCATATAGAGGTATAGCAAATTATTTTGCTGTACAAGGTAAGTATATTAAAATTTTTGTCAATTATAGCTTAATAAAGCTGAAGAAATTTACCAAACATTAAAGTAGTGGATATTATGGTTGTATATGTAGAAGTGTGCTCACGGGAGTTACTGGGTGAAAAATACTCTAGAATAGAGAGGATAACTCTGAATTAAGTACCCATTGTTGAAGGTGGGTATTCTTTATTCAACAGTGAGAGCTGGAGAAAGCATCTGAGTAATATGGCCTGGACCACCCAAAGAGAGAACAATATAAAGAGTATAGATAGCTGTACACACAGACATCATGCGCACGCACCTTATACTCATGTACACACATACCATGTGTCTAAGTGTACATTAGGAAATCATAGAGGAATAAGGGTGAGTTTTCAGTTGCTAAGGAAAATAGTTTAAGCTTCAGTCTGGACTAACCAGCCAAAATAGCCAGGGTTTCCTTAAGAATCAAAGATTTATACAATTATAATTAGCTCAGGTGAGCTACCTGTGGTCATTTAGATGAGAATTTAGATTTCTCTAAGTTGCTTTCCCCCAGATTTCTTACCTGGAAAACTAGATAGACTACTATATCCCTAATAACAAGCAGAATATGGGGTGAAATCATCATTTTACCCTAGAGAGGAGAGAATTAAAACTTGAAACTTCAGACCTCTTTACTCTGTCTTGCCTACCCCAAGATACCTACCTGGAAAAATAAATCTGATTTCTATATACTAGAACAAACTGAATTTTCAGTGAAATCAGCAAATGCAGGGACAAGATGGCTGGGAAGTAGAAGGAGGCGCCGTTTCAACCTGTACCCTAAAGTGAGCTGATTACCTACCAAGGAACTCCGATCACCCAAGAAATCACCCTGAGATCAGAATTATACACGTCTGGATCTCTACGGGGGCAGAAGACGCCAGTGGGCAGGTAAAGCGGAGTGGGAATGCCGGACTGGTATCGGAAGATAAACAAAAGGGGGAGGGAGCCACCAGAAGTGACCCATTGGAAAGTGATACCCCAATACGAGAGTCCCCTGCATCTGGGGACCAGCATTAACTTGGAGTCTGGTAGAAAGCACTCAAAAAGAGCAAAGGATCTCAGGGTGAAATTGTGGGAACTGGGACGGTTAGGAACAGGGGCTTAAGTCCTCAGACGGAGGACAGCCACCCCTGGAGATGAGCCAGAGAGAGTGCAGCAGAGAAACCAGGTCTTGGTCCCTGAGCTGCCAGCTAGAGCGCCTAAGGGCATGGGAGCCCCGCCAGCCAGCAGAAACAGACTTTTCGCGGGGCTATCAGAGCCTGAAACATGCCCCATGCCCTCCCCTGAGAGAGGTTCATGCAGGCACCAGCCTGGCACTGTTGGACCTGGAAAGTCTGAGTGCTCCCAGCCCTGGCCAGAGGGAAAATATCAGGGTGCAATCGCTGCTTGGAACCTCTCTGGCAGTCCAGAGCTGCCCAGACAGCCGCTGCTGTTGAGGTTTTGGGTACAAGCAGGAGTTCCTGTGTCCCCAGGGACTGCGACTGGGAACCTGCTCTGCCAGTGGCCAAGGGGGAACTTATGTGCTCTGCAGCACCCAGAGGGGAACAGACTGAGGCTTCTCTCTGAGAGGGAGGTCTGGGTGCAGGTTGCTCTCCTCTAAACCTCCAAAAACCATCAGGAGCTGCCAAGGGGAAATAAAACAAAGGAACAAACATAAAGACCTCCAGAGAACAAAAGCCCGAAAAACCGGTTTCCTCAGAGCCCACCTCCTTGAGGGGGGCGGGAGGACTTAATGCAGGAAACACTGCCTGAAAACCCACATGGCAGGCCCCTCCCCCAGAAAGCCATGGGGTGGGGGGGTGGGGGTGGGCAAAAAAAACCAGCAAGAGAACAACCACAACTACTTCATAGATATAACTTTTATTTTTAATTCATTCCCACTATTCTGGTTCATTTTTTAATTTTTTTTCATTTTTTACATAGATTTTTTTAGCCTATTTACCATACAGTGAGATGTCCAGTACATCAAATTCCATAATAACCTTTTAACCTGAGCTTTTTGATACATATACCCGTGTTTTTCTTTTGCTTTTCTATTATTTTAAATTTTTTTAAATTTTACTTTAGTTCATTCTTTTCTTTTCTTTTGCTTTTCTATTATTTTAAATTTTTTTAAATTTTACTTTAGTTCATTCTTTTCTTTATTTTTATTTTTTAATATTAATATAGAGTTAAACTCCAAGGTAATCCCCTTTCCCCAATCAATGCTACCCCTATAAGTAAACTAATTTTTAAACCCCCATTATCTTAGGAAAGTTGAGTCCTTTAACAAAGATATCAAGATACATCCAGGAAGAGTTGAAATAACCTTCCTCGCCCACACTGAGAATTTATAACCACTCTCCCATCTTTTTCTTCTGCCAGTGTTTCTGTGTATTTGTGTTTGTCCTGATAGTATATAAATCTTATACTTGGGGTTCTTTTTGACGAGGTTATTTTTTTATTGTTTTGCTTCTACATATATATGCATATATATTTTTCTTCTCTTGTCATATACTTTTATCAGTCTTTTTGTTTGTCTGTTTTTGCTTGTATACTTCACAAATCTTACCTTGGGGCCCATTTGGGCTGAGCCCTCTCTTTTATCTTTCTTTTTCCTGTCTCTCTCTCTCTCTCTCTCTTTTTTCTTTCTCTCTTTTTTTCTTCTTCTCTCTTTTTTTTTTTCTTTCATTTAGGTGGGGACTCTTGATAGCTCAGAAGCGTTCCAGGGTGCACCTTGATTGTGCCACAGTCGATATATCCAGCTACATTCATTCAGCCATCTCTTACCAAAATGACTAGGAGGAGGAATGCCCAACAGAAGAAAAATTCAGAGGATGGGCCCTCTGCAACAGAGCTAATGGCTACCAACATAGACATTATGTCGGAAAGGGAATTCAGGCTAACAATTATCCAGGCAATAGCTAGGTTGGAGAAAGCCATGGATGACCAAACCGAATTGATTAGGGCAGAACTGAAAGCCACCAGGGATGATGTTCACAATGCTCTCAATGAGTTCCAATCTAATCTAAATTCCCTAAAAGCTAGGGTAACTGAGACAGAAGATAGAACTAGTGATCTGGAGGACAAACAGAGAGAAAGGATCAGGAGGAAGCCTGGAACAAACAGCTTAGAAGCCATGAAAACAGAATCAGGGAAATAAATGATGCCATGAAACGTTCCAATGTCAGAATTATTGGAATCCCTGAAGGGGAGGAGAAAGAAAGAAGTCTAGAAGATATAGTGGAACAAGTACTCCATGAAAAATTTCCCAACCTGGTGAATGGAACCAGCGTTCATGTACTAGAGGCAGAACAGTCCCCCCCACCCCCAAGATTTTAGATTCTCCAAAGTCCTCGAGACATCTGATAGTAAGAATGAGGAATTATAATTCTAGAGAAACTCTCTTGAAGGCAGCTAGGACAAAGAAGTTCCTTACATACAGAGGAAAGCCCATCAGAATAACGTCAGACCTGTCCACAGCAACCTGGCAAGCCAGAAAGGGCTGGCAAGATGTATTCAGGGCACTAAATGAGAAAAACATGCAGACAAGAATACTTTATCCAGCAAGACTGACATTCAAAATGGATGGAGAGATAAAGAGTTTCCAACGCCTGCAAAGCTTAAGAGAATATGCGACCACCAAGCCGACAATGCAGGAAATATTAAGGGGGGTTCTATAAAAGAGGAAAAATCATTGAACAGAAATATAGAGACAATCTACAGAAAGAAAGACTTAATAGGTAACATGATGTCAATGAAAACGTATCTCTCAATAATCACTCTCAATGTGAATGGACTAAATGTGCCCATAAAACGACACAGGGTTGCAGATTGGATAAAATGACAGGACCTGGGACGCCTGGGTGGCTCAGTTGGTTAAGCAGCTGCCTTCGGCTCAGGTCATGATCCCAGCGTCCTGGGATCGAGTCCCGCATCGGGCTCCTTGCGCGGCGGGGAGCCTGCTTCTCCCTCTGCCTCTGCCTGCCACTCTGTCTGCCTGCGCTCGCTCACTCTCTCTCCCTCTCTCTCTGACAAATAAATAAATAAAATCTTAAAAAAAAAAAAATGACAGGACCTATCCATATGTTGTCTATAAGAGACCCATTTCGAACCTAAGGATACACCCAGATTGAAAGTGAAGGGATGGAGAAGCATTTTTCATGCCAATGGGCCTCAAAAGAAGGCCAGGGTAGTGATTCTCATATCAGATAAATTAGATTTTAAACTAAAGAATGTAGTCAGAGATCAGAAGGACACAACATCATTCGTAAAGGGACTATCCACCAAGATGATCCAACAATTGTAAATATCTATGCCCCCAATATGGGAGCAGCCAATTACATAAGAAAACTATTAATCAAGATAAAGAGTCATATTGATATGAATACATTGATAGTAGAGGATCTTAACACGCCTCCCTCAGTAATAGATCATCCATGCAGAAAATCAATAAAGAAACAAGAGCATTGAATGACACATTGGACCAGATGGACCTCATAGATATATACAGAACATTCTACCCTATAACAACAGAATACTCATTCTTCTCAAGTGCACATGGAACCTTCTCCAGAATAGACCACATACTGGGTCACAAATCAGGACTCAACTGATACCAAAAGACTGAGATTATTCCCTGCATATTCTCAGATCACAATGCTTTGAAAGCTCAACCACAAGGAAAAGTTTGGAAGGAACTCAAACACCTGGAAACTAAAGACCACCTTGCTTAAGAATGCTTGGATCAACCAGGAGATCAAAGAAGAACTTAAACAATTCATGGAAACCAGTGAGAATGAAGACACTTCGGTCCAAAACCTATGGGATACAGCAAAGGCGGTCCTAAAGGGGAAATACATAGCCATCCAAGCCTCCCTCAAAAAAATTGAAAAATCCCGAATACACCAGCTGTCCCTACACCTTAAAGAACTGGAGAATCAACAACAAATTAAACCAACTCCACACACAAGAAGGGAAATAATCAAGATTAGAGCAGAGATGAATGAGGTAGAAACTAGAGATACAGTAGAACGTATCAATGAAACTAGAAGCTGGTTTTTTGAAAGAATAAGATCGATAAACCATTGGCCACACTAATCCAAAAGAAAAGAGAGAAAGCTCAAATTAATAAAATTATGAATGAAAAGGGAGAGATCACAACTAACACCAAGGAAGTAGAAACAATCTTCAGAAGTTATTATCAACAGTTATATGCCAATAAGTTAAGCAACCTAGATGAAATGGATGCATTCCTGCAAAACTATAAATTCCCAAAATTGAACCAGGAAGAAATAGACAACCTGAATAGACCAATATCTAGTAACGAGATGGAAGCAGTGATCAAAAACCTCCCAAAAAACAAGAGCCCAGGACCTGATGGATTTCCTGAGGAATTCTACCAAACTTTCAAAGAAGAAATAACACCTATTCTTCTGAAGCTGTTTCAAAAAATTGAAGCAGAAGGAAAACGTCCAGACTCTTTTTATGAAGCCAGCATTACCCTGATCCCCAAACCAGGCAAGGACCACACCAAAAAAGGAGAATTTCAGACCAATATCACTGGTGAATATGGATGCTAAGATTTTCAACAAGATCCTAGCAAACAGGATCCAACAGCACATTAAAAAGATCATCCACCACGACCAGGTGGATTCATCCCTGGGTTACAAGGATGGTTCAACATTCGCAAAGCAATCAATGTAATAGAACAAATCAATAAGAGAAGAGAGAAGAACCACATGGTCCTCTCAATTGATGCAGAAAAAGCATTTGACAAAATCCAGCATCCGTTCCTGCTTAAAAAGCTTCAAAGTATAGGGTTAGAGGGAACATTCCTGAACTTCATAAAATCTATCTATGAACGACCCACATCCTCAATGGGAAGAAGCTCACAGTCTTCCCATTGAGATCAGGAAAATGACAAGGATGCCCACTCTCACCACTCTTGTTCAACATAGTATTAGAAGTCCTAGCAACAGCAACCAGACAACAAAGAGAAATAAAAGGTATCCAAATTGGCAATGAAGAAGTCAAACTCTCTCTCTTCACAGATGACATGATACTTTATATGGAAAACCCAAAAGACTCCGCCCCCAAACTACTAGAACCCATACAGCAATTCAGTGATGTGGCAGGATACAAAGTCAATGTACAGAAATCAGTGGCTTTCTTATACACAAACAATGAAAATACAGAAAGGGAAATTAGAGAATTGATTCCACTTACTATAGCACCAAGAACCATAAGATAGCTGGGAATAAACCTAACCAAAGAGGTAAAGGATCTGTACTCAAGGAACTACAGAACACTCATGAAAGAAATTGAAGAAGACACAAAAAAGATGGAAGACCATTCCATGCTCTTGGATCAGAAGAATAAACATTGTTAAAATGTCTATACTACCTAGAACAATCTATACTTTTAATGCCATTCCGATCAAAATTCCACTGGTATTTTTCAAAGAGCTGGAGCAAATAATCCTAAAATTTATATGGAATCAAAAGAGACCCCCAAATCGCTAAGGAAATGTTGAAAAACAAAAATAAAACTGGCAGCATCACGTTACCTGATTTCAAGCTTTACTACAAAGCTGTGATCACCAAGACAGCATGGTACTGGCATAAAAACAGACACATAGACCAGTGGAACAGAGTAGAGAGCACAGATATGGACCCTCAACTCTATGGTCAAATAATCTTCGACAAAGCAGGAAAAAATATACAGTGGAAAAAAGACAGTCTCTTCAATAAATGGTGCTGGGAAAATTGGACAGCTATATGTAGAAGAATGAAACTCGACCATTCTCTTACACCGTACTCGAAATGGATAAAGGACCTCAACGTGAGACAGGAATCCATCAGAATCCTAGAGGAGAACATAGGCAGTAACCTGTTTGATATCAGCCACAGCAACTTCTTTCAAGATATGTCTCCAAAGGCAAAGGAAACAAAAGCGAAAATGAACTTTTGGGACTTCATCAAGATCAAAAGCTTCTGCACAGCAAAAGAAACAGTCAACAAAACAAAGAGGCAACCCATGGAATGGGAGAAGATATTTGCAAATGACAATACAGATGAAAGGTTGATATCCAGGATCTATAAAGAACTTCTCAAACTCAACACACACAAAACAGATAATCATGTCAAAAAATGGGCAGAAGATATGAACAGACACTTCTCCAATGAGGACATACAAATGGCTATCAGAC
>PISX010035711.1:0-12651 GCA_004024625.1 Mellivora capensis | reverse complement strand
GCAACATGGGGGGTTAGAGGGGTAGGAAAAGAAGAAAAGAAACAAGATGGGATTGGGAGGGAGACAAACCATAAGTGACTTTTAATCTCACAAAACAAACTGAGGGTTGCTGGGGGGAGGGGGGGAGAAAAAGGGGGGTGGGGTTATGGACATTGGGGAGGGTATGTGCTATGGTTAGTGCTGTGAAGTGTGTAAACCTGGCGATTCACAGACATGTACCCCTGGGGATAAAAATACTTCATATGTTTATAAAAAATAAAAAATTTTATAAAAAAAATAAAAAATTAAAATTAAAAAAATTTAAAAAAAAACAGTAATGGTACTGGCACCAAAAAACGACACATAGATCAATGGGACAGAAAAGAAAATCCAGACATATAACCCCTAACTATATGTTCAATTAATGTTTGAGAAAACAGGAAGGAATATTCAATGGGAAAAAGTCTCTTCAACAAATGGTACTGGGAAAACAGGACAGCAACATGCAGAAGAATGAAACTGGACCACTTTCTTACACCATACACAAAAAGAAATTCAAAATGGAGGGGCACCTGGATGGCTCACTCGGTTAAGTGTCTGACTCTTGATTTCAGCTCACGTCATGATCTCAGGGTTGTGAGACTGAGTCCCCCACTGGGCTCCATGCTGGGCATACAGCCTTAAGATTCTCTCTCCCTTTTCTTCTATCCCTCCCCACCTCAAAAATGGATTAAAGACCTAAATGTGAGACCTGAAACCATAAAAATCCTAGAAGATAGCACAGGCAATAATTTCTCTAACATCGGTCATAGGAATTTTTTCCAGGATAGGTCCCCTGAGGCAAGGGAAACAGAAGCAAAAATAAACTGGGACTAAATAATAAAAAGCTTCTCCACAGCAAAGGAAACAGCCAACAGAACTAAACGGCAACCTATGGAACGGGAGAAGATATGTGCAAATGACATATGTAATAAAGGGTTAGTATCTAAAATATATAAAAAACTTATACAATACCCCAAAAACAAGAATTCCAATTAAAGAATGGACAAAAGGCATGAACAAACATTTCCCCAAGAAAGACATGCAGATAGCCAACAGACACATGAAAAAGATACTCATCATCACTCACCATCAAGGAAATGCAAATCAAAATTACAATGAGTTATCACCTCACACTTGTCAGAACGGCTAAAATCAACAACATAAGAAACAACAGATGATGGCAAGGATATGAAAAAAAAGGAACCCCCTTGCATTATTGGTGGGAATGCAAACTGGTGTAGCCACTGGAAAACAGCATGGAGGTTCCTCAAAAAGTTAAAAATAGGGGTGCCTGGGTGGCTCATTCGGTTAAGCGGCTGGCCTTCAGCTCAGGTCATGGGGTCCTGGGATCAAGCCCAACATCAGGGTCCACACTCAGTGGGGATTCTGCTTCTCCCTCTCTCTCTGCTCCTCCCTCCCCCCATGCTCACACACACACACACATACACTCTCGCTCTCTCTCAAATAAATAAAATCTTAAAAAAGAAAAAAGTTAAAATCAGAACTATCCCATGATCCAGCAATGGAACTACTAGGTATTTACCCAAAGAATACAGAAACATTAATTTAAAGGGATACATGCACCCCCCATGTTTATAGCAGCCTTATTTACGATAGCCAGGATATGGAAGCAGCCCAAGTGTCATGGATAACGATAATGTGGTATTATGTTGTATATACATGGACTATTATTCAGCCATGAAAAAGAATGAAATCTTGCCATTTGCCATGACGTGGATGGAGACAGAGAGTGCAATAAGTTAGAGAAAGACAAGTATCATATGATTTCACTCATATGTGGAATTTAAGAAAAAAATGAGCAAAGGGGAGTAAAAAGAGCGAGAGAAAAACCAAGAAACAGAACTTTAACCATAGAGAACAAACTGTTACCAGAGGGAGATACAGAGGGATGGGTAAAATAGGTGATGGATATTAAGGAGTATATGTCATGATGAGCACTGAGTGATTAAAATAAAAACACAGGGACGCCTGGGTGGCTCAGTCGCTTAAGCCTCTGCCTTTGGCTCAGGTCATGATCTCAGGGTACTGGGATCGAGTCCCACATCAAGCTCCTTGCTTGGCAGGGAGCCTGCTTCTCTCTCTGCCTCTGCCTGCTTGTGCGTGCTCTCTCTCTCTCTCTCTCTCTCTCTGATAAATAAATAAATAAATAAATAAATAAATAAAATCTTTAAAAAAAATAAAAACACAAGGGGCGCCTGGCTGGCTCATTCAGCAAAGCACCCAACTCTTAATCTCTGGGTTGTAAATTCAAGCCCCATGTTGGATATAGAGATTATTTAAAAACAAAATATTTAAAAATAAAATAAAAACTTAAAAAAAATAATGAGTAGTGAGGAATTGGGCAGGGAGTTGAAGAGGTAAAAATGAAATAAGATTGGTCATGGATTGACAACTGTTGAAGCTACATAATGGTACATAAGGTTTTTTTTATATAAACTATTTTTTCTATTTTTGTATATGTATTAGTTTTCTATTGCTGCTGTAAAAAGCCACCACGAATTTAGTGGCTTAAGGCAATGAATGCAAAGTTATCATTTTGTAATTCTGTATGTTAGAACTCTAACTTGGGTCTTACTGGGCTAAAATCAAGGTGATCAGTAGGGATGCACCCCTTTCTGGAAGCTCTGGAGAGAATACATTTCCTTGTCTTTGCAAACTTCTAAGTCATTTTTTGGCTTGTGGTCCCCTTCCCCTATCCTCAAAGCCAGCTACTCTGCATCTCTCTGACCCTGCTTCCCTAACCACATCTAACACTCTCTTCTGTCTCCCTCTTATTGGGCACACCAAGATAATCCAGGATAACCTCCCAATCTTGGGGTCTTTAACATTAATCACTTAGTCCAACTTCCTTTTGCCATATAAGGTAACATATTCACAGGATTAAAATATGGATGTTTGTGGAAGTCCATTTTCCTGCCTACCAGACCATGTTTAATTTTTTTCTTTAAGATTTGAGAGAGAGCACGTGCATGCAAATGGGGGTAGAGGGAGAGAGCATCCCAAGCAGACACCCATTGAGCAGGGAGCCCAATGCAGGCTTGACTCTGAGATCACGACCTGAGCCAAGATCAAGAGTCAGTTTTCCAACCACTGAGCCACCCTGACACCCCTGAATCCTTTTAAACATAACTCACAATAACAGACACAGTTGCCATCTCCCTATAAATACTTATTAAAATAAATTTCGGAGGCATTCAAAAAACCTATCTTGTAAGATTTTGAAGTCATAGTAATATACTACTGGACACCATAATTTTACATAATTTCAAACTTAAAGAAACATTATAGAAATAAATACAAGGAAATCCTAGATTTGCCCAGATTCACCATTTGTTTACATTTTGCTTCATTTGTTTTCCTTTCCTCCCTTTCTCCCTCTCTTTGTGTGTCTGTCTATATATTTTACAGGCCCAGCACACTTCCACTGCATGACTCTACTTGTGTATTTTATGTCAATATCTGAGGTTAAACTGGAGACATTGTGCTCCTTTACCTCTAAATATTTCAAGATGTGTCTACAAAGAGCAAAGTCACTCTTCCACAATCACAGTAAAATTATCAAGATCGGGATTTCTTATTGGTATATTATCTAACCCACAGTCCATATTCAAATTCAGTCACTTTTCCCAATAATGTCTTTTATAGTGTTCTCCCTAAGCCAGGATCCAATCCCAGATGATATAGTATATTTATTAAGCATATTTCTGTAGTCTCTAATCTAGAATAATTCCTTAACCTTTACTTGTCTTTTGGGACTTTGACACTTTTAAAGAGTATAGGCCAATTATTTCCTAGAATGTCCCAATATGGACTGTCTCGTGTCTCCTTATAATTAGCTTCAGGTCATGCAATTTGGACAGAAATACCACAGTTCATCATATCAAGAGGCACATAGTATCCATTTGTCCCATTACTATAAGTATATACTTGATAAAGGTAGTATCTGCTAGGTCTCCCTGCAAAGTCAGTATTTTTCCCTTTGTAATTTTTTAAAAGTATATAGTAAGGAGATGGTTGAGTCTATTCAAACACCCTGGGGCGCTCAGATGACTCAGTTAAGTGCCGGAGCCTTCAGGTCCTGATCTCTGGGTCGTGTGTTCAAGCACCATGCTGGGTTCCACACTGGGCGTGGGGCCCATTTTTAAAAAATTAATTAACTAGATTAAGGTAAATGTTTGTGTGTGTGTGTGTGTGTGTGTGTGTGTGTGTGTACACACATATATATATACTATTTCCTTAAACATTCACCCACTAGTTTTGGTATCTACTGAGTTGTTTTTTTTTGTTTTTTTTTTGACAACACAAATGCCTGTCTATTGCCAACAAATGCTGCAGAAAGCAAGACAGATGAGTAGGAACATAAGTGGTTCTAGCCAATGTCCACACATCTAGGAGGTAGTGACATTTATGGTCCTCAAACTTCCTTCTACAGTTCATACTGACCAGTCCCTTAAATTGTTTTAAGAATTACACAGATTCTGTTGCATGAATTGAGAACTAATATGCAAACTCTTTATTATAGAGTGCACTAATACTAAATGTCTGAATTCCATTTTAAAATCCTAGTATATTGTAGGTGAGTAAGTGTTCCCATATAACAAATATGCAACTTAAAAGCCCTCTTTTATCTCCAGAAATAATTCAAAAGCAAATATTATTGTCTGCTAACAAGCTCCTTTAATTGGAATATCAAAAGCAGTTTTCTCTTCAGCCCTGGCTTAAAGATATTCCTAAACTTTTTTTTTAATTGAGGTTTAAATGACATAAAACATTAGTTTCAGATGTACAACAGTAATGATTCAGTATTTGTACATATTGCAAACTGATCACCATAATAAGTCTAGTTACATCCATCACCATACACAGTTACAAATTTTTTTTTCTTGTGACGAGAACTTTTAAGATCTACTTCTTTGTAACCTATGGCATCCACTGATATTTTCTAACACCATCACTTCTATTATTATGATTTAGCATTCTACTTTAAGATCTTAGCTTACTCTTCTCCCCAAATATTTTACTTATATTAGTATAGATTCAGACTTCTGTATAATTCAATGAGTTACTACCCATTAGCATATTTATTTTGACACTCATTTTTGTTCCAGATTTTGTATTTATCAGAACAAATAAAAACCCCTGAATTATCAAAACAGTATTATTTTCATCTAATATGAGAAATAATTTAAGAACAAAAATTTAGGAATGGGCTAGACTAAGAAGTTCACTACAGTGAACTGCTAAGGCTTCTCATGTTGCCTTGCTTAAAACAGCTGTACAATTTCAAAAATGTCTATTTCAAAAATGCCTAGTTTTTAAAAAATAACTATTAAGTTTCCTGACAGAATTAAAAGAAGAAAATAGTAAATCAATGGTTTTGCTCTCAAATTGGTCCTTAGAAACTACATCAAAAAATAAACCTTAAGACAATGGTGTCAAAATGATTAATGGTAAAGAAGAGTCTTTTTAACATCCTGGAACAATACAGTATCCACGTACAAAAGAGTGAAGTTGGACCCCTACCTCACACCACGTAAAAAATGAACTAAAAAATGGGACAGACTGAAATGTAAGAACTAAAACTACAAAACTCTTAGAATACATGAGACAAGGGGGGGAATATTCTGTATGTACAGTGACAGATGATAATTACACTTATTATGGTGATCATTTCACAATACCTAAAATATCAAACCATTATGTTGTATACTTGAATATAATGCTGTATGTCAATCACACCTCAATAAAAAACAAATTAGTTTGTTTTGTTTTATTTTGTTTTAAGATTTTTAAGTAATTCTCTACATCCAACATGGGGTTCAAACTCATGACCCTGAGATCAAGAATCACATGCTCTACTGACTGAGCCAACCACGCACACCAAAAAACCAAATTTAAAAAATAAAATACAGGGGTGCTTGGGTGGCTCAGTTGGTTAAGCATCCGACTCTTGGTTTCAGCTCAGGTCTTGATCTCAGGGTCATGAGATTGAGTCCCACGACTGGGAGTGAAGCATGCTTAAGATTCTCTTTCTCTCTCCCCCTCTACCACTCCTCCTTCTCTAAAAAATAAATCAATTAATAAAATCAAATACAAGAGTAACTCTTCATGACCTTCTTAGATAAAATACCAAAAACAAATACCAACACCATGTTTATAAAAAATTAAAAAATTAAAAATTTTTTTAAATAAATACCAACACCAAAAAAATTAGATAATTGGACTTAATCAAATTTAAAACATCTGTGCTACAAATGATACTATCAGGAAAGTGAATAACCAAGAGAATGGGAGGAAATGATTTTAAATAATATATCTGATAAAGGACCTGTATCTAAAAATATATATATATTTTTTTAAGATTTTTATTTATTTATTTATTTGACAGAGAGAGACAGTGAGAAAGGGAACACAAGCAGGGAGAGTGGGAGGAGAAGCAGGCTTCCCACTGAGCAGGAAGCCAGATGTGGGGCTAGATCCCAGAACCCTGGGATCATGACCTGAGCCATAGGCAGATGCCCAATGACTGAATCACCCAGGAGCCCCTAAAATATATTTTTTAAAATAACACTCTTGGGGTGCCTGGTTGGCTCAATTACTGAAGCATGAGACTTATGATCTCAGGGTTGTGATTCAAGCCCCATGTTAGATGTAGGGATTAATAAAAAATTAAAATTAAATTTTAAAAAGATCTTAAAAAAGAAAAACTCTTAAAACTCTGTAACAAAAAGCAAATAATACAATTTTACAAAGGTCAAAGGATCTAGGGGCACCTGGGTGGCTCAGTCAAACAACCAACTCTTGCTTTTGGGTCAGGTCATGATCTCAGGGTCCTGGGATCAAGCCCCACACTGGGATCTGCGCTCACCATGGAGTCTGCTATAAAGTCTCTTTCTCTCTCTCTCTCTCTCTCTCCCCCGCTGCCCTTCCCAGCTCTCTAAAATAAATGAATAAATCTTTTAAAAAACACTCACACAAAGGTAAAAGGATCTGAATAGTCCAAAGAAGATATCCAAATGGCCAATAAGCACATGTAAAGATGCTCAACAACATTAGCCACCAGTGATGCACAAATCAAAACCACGAATGAGATACTACTTCACCCACTAGTAGACTACAATCAAAAAGATAACAGTAAGTGTTCACAAGGATGTGGAGAAATTGAAACCCTCATACGTTGATGGCAGGAACGAAAATACTGCAGCCACCTTGGCAAAGAGTATGGCAGTTCATCAGTTAAACATAGAATTACATGATCCAGCAATTCCATACCTAAGAATGTACCCAAGTAAAATGAAAACACATGTCTACACAAAAACTTATACACAAATGTTCACAAGCACTATTAATAACTCATAATTTGAAAAGTGGAAACAATCCAAATGCCTGTCAACTGACAGATAAATAAAATGTGGTATATTAACACAACATTATACAGTAAGGTAGGCAGAATAATGCTTCCCAAAGACCTCTATACTAATTCCCAGAATATGTGAATATGTTAAAAGAAAGGCAAGAGAATTTTGTAGATGTGATTAAGATGTGCTTAAAGTAATCCCTCCTGAAATGGAGAGACTGTCCTGGTTTACCCAGGTTGGCCCAATCTAATCAAATGTTCCCAGTATGAGGGAACCAGAGACATAGTAACATGGGAACTGAAACTGCCATTATTGGCTTTGAAAATAAAAGGGAAAAAATAAAATGCAGGTGGACTACTGAATTTAAAAAAGGCAAAGGAAACAGCTTCTCCCATAAAATCTCCAGAAATGAATACAGCTCTGCCAACACCTTTTGCAAGTATCTTCTCCCATTCCATAGCCTGTTTTTAGTTTCATTGATTGTACCATTTGCTGTGCAGAAGCTTTTCATGTTGACAAAGTCCCAATAGTTCATTTTTGCTTTTATATCCCTTGCCTCTGGAGATGTGTCTAGTAAGAAATTGATATGGCAGAAGTCAAAGAGGTTGTTGCTTGTGTTCTCTTCTAGGATTTTGATGGATTCGTGTCTCACATTTAGGTCTTTCACCATTTTGAATTTATTTTTGTGTATGATGTAAGAAAGTGGTCCCGTTACATGTTGTTGTCCAGTTTTTCAAACACCAGGTTAAAGAAACTGTCTTTTTTCCAATGGATAGTCTTTCCTGCTTTGTTGAAGATTAGTTGACCACAGAGTTGTGAGTCCATTTCTAGGATTTCTATTCTGTTTCAATGATCAAAGTGTTTGTTTTTGTGCCAGTACCAAACTGTCTTGATGATTAAGCTTTGTAATACAGCTTAAAGTCCGGAATTGTGATACCTCCAGCTTTGGTTTTCTTTTTCAACATTACCTTAGCAACTCAGGGTCTTTTCTAGTTCCATACAAATTTTAGAACTATTTGTTCTAACTCTGTGAAAAATGCTGGTGTTATTTTGATAAAGATTGCCCTGAATGTGTAGATAGAATAGACATTTTAACAATATTTGTTCTTCCAATCCATAAGCATGGAATAATTTTCCATTTCTTTGTGTCTTCAATTTCTTTCAAAAGTCTTCTATAGGGGGACGCCTGGGTGGCTCAGTTGGTTGGACGACTGCCGGCTCAGGTCATGATCCCGGAGACCCGGGATCGAGTCCCGCATCAGGCTCCCAGCTCCACGGGGAGTCTGCTTCTCCCTCTGACCTTCTCCTCGCTCATGCTCTCTCACTGCCTCTCTCTCAAATAAATAAATAAAATCTTTAAAAAAAAAAAAAGTCTTCTATAGGGACGCGTGGGTGGCTCAGTTGGTTAAGCGGCTGCCTTCAGCTCAGGTCATGATCCCAGCGTCCTGGGATCGAGTCCCACATCGGGCTCCTTGCTCGGCAGGGAGCCTGCTTCTCCCTCTGCCTCTGCCTGACACTCTGTCTGCCTGTGCTCGCTCTCTGGCTCTCTCTCTCGCTCTCTCTCTGACAAATAAATAAATAAAATCTTTAAAAAAAAATTTAAAATTTAAAAAAAAAATGTCTTGTATAGATTTCAGTGTAGAGATCTTTTATCTCTTTGCTTAGGTTTATTCCTAGATATGTTATGGGTTTTGGTACAATTGTAAATGGGACCGATTCCTTGATTTCTCTTTCTGCTACTTCATTATTGGTGTATAGAAATGCATCAGATTTCTGTACAATGATTTTATATCCTGCAACTTTGCTGAATTTATGTATCAGTTCTAGCCATTTTTTGTGGTCTCTTTTGGGTTTTCTATGCCAACACCTTGATCTTAGCCCAGTGAGACCTATTTTGGACTTCTGACCTACAGAATTATGATATATTTGTATTCTTTTAAGCCACTAAACTTGTGGTAACTTGTTATAGAAGCAACAGAAAATTAATAAATTTGGCAATAAAAAGAAATAAATTATTGATACATGCTAAAACATGGGTGAGCCTTGAATACATTATGCTAACTGGAAAAAGTCAGTCACAAAAAGCTACAAGCATAAATGTATGATTCTATTTATATGAAAGTCCCCAAGAGGCAAATCTACAGAGACCAAAAAAAAAAAGATTAGTGGTTGCAAAGGGCTGAAAGACTTGGAGAAAAATGGAGAATAACTGGTAATATATATGAGGTTTCTTTCTGGAATGATGAAAATGTTCTAAAATGGACCTTGGTGATCACTGTAAAACTGTGACTATAAAAAAGACCAATGAATTGTATGGTATGTGAATTGTATCTAATTAAAGCTGTTTTGGGGGCACCTGGGTGGCTCAGTGGGTTAAAGCCTCTGCCTTCGGCTCGGGTCATGATCCCGGGATCCTGGGATGGAGCCCCATATTGGGCTCTCTGCTCAGCGGGAAGCCTGCTTCCCCTCTCTCTCTGCCTGCTTCTCTGCCTACTTGTGATCTCTCTCTCTCAAATAAATAAATAAATAATCTTTAAAAAAAAAAAGCTGTTTTTTAAAAGAAACCTTGAATAAAATCTTTAAAAAAAGAAACCTTGAGGGGTGCCTGGGTGGCTCAGTGGGTTAAGCCTCTGCCTTAGCTCAGGTCATGATCCCAGGGTCCTGGGATGGAAGCCAGCATAGGGCTCTCTGCTCAGCAGGGAGCCTGCTTCCCCTTCTCTCTCTGCCTGCCTCTCCACCTACTTGTGATCTCTGTCAAATAAATAAATAAAATCTTTTAAAAATAAAAATAAACTAAAAATAAAAAATAAGAAAAGAAACCTTGGGATGCCTGGGTGGCTCAGTTAAGTATCTGCCTTTGGCTCAGGTCATGATCCCAGGGTCCTGAGATCATGTCCCACATTGGGCTCCCTGCTCAGCAGGGAGCCTGCTTCTCCCTCTCCCTCTGTCCTTCTTCCCCTCCCCCCAGACTTGTTCTTGCTTTTTCTCTCTTAAATAAATAAATAAAATCTTTTAAAAAATAAAAAATAGGTGCACCTGGGTGGCTCAGTCATTGAGCATCTGCCTTCAGCTCAGGACGTAATCCTGGGGTGCTGGGATCAAGCCCCACATCAGGCTACTTGCTCAGCAGGGGTCTGCTCCTCCCTCCCCTTCACCCTCACCTTCACCCTGCTGTTCCCCCTCTTATGTGCAGTCTCTCTTTCTCAAAATAAATAAATAAAATCTTTTTTTTTTAAAATTTAAAAAGGAAAAAGAAAATAATTAAAAATAAAACAAAAAAATAAATCTTACTAAAAAAACAGAAACTTGTACTTTCATCTCACATCGTGGCCAGAATTCTAAAGAAATGTAGGCTAAAACTGGGGTGGAGTGCCTGGGTGGCTCAGTCATTACCCATCAGCCTTAGGCTTGGGTCATGATTCCAGGGTCCTGGGATTGAGCCCTGCATCGGGCTTCCTGCTTTTCCCTCTCCCACTCCCCCTGCTGTGTTCCCTCTCTCTCTGTGTCTCTGTCAAATAAATAAATAAAATCTTAAAAAAAAGAAATGTAGGCTGAAATAAACACACACAGACCAAAAAGCAGAGTTAAAAACCAGCAGACCCTTTTAACAACAAAAGGACAATCAATTAAAACAATCCATTAAAAACCAGGTGGGGGGGCACCTGGGTAGCTCAGTTAAGCAGCTGCTTTTGGCTCAGGTCATGATCCCAGAGTCCTGGGATCGAGCCCCACATTGGGCTCCGTGCTCAACAGAGAGCCTGCTTCTCCCTCTCCCTGCTGCTCTGCCTACTTGTGCTCAATCTCTGTCAAATAAATAAATAAATAATCTTAAAGAAAAAAAAACACACACACACACACACACACACAATGGAAAACCACTTACACCTACTAGGATGTCTACAATAAAAACAAAACAAAATAGAAAGTAACAAGTGTTGCTGAGAATATAGAGAAACTGGAACCTTCACACATTGCTGGTGGGAATGTAAAACAGTGCAGCAGCAGTTGTCAAAAACATTTTGGTAGTTCTTCAAAAAGTTAAATGTAGAATTACTATACGACCCAGCAATTCCAGTCCTAGAAAAATGAACATAGGGAATTAAACAGAAACTTGCATGCCCACACTCATAACAGCATTATTCACAACAGCCAAAAAAGTAAAAACCCAAGTATCCATCAAAAAATGAATGGATTAAAAAAAAAAAAAAAGAATGGATAACTAAACTATGGTATATACATACAAACGAATGTTATTCAACCATACAAAGTCATGAAGTTCTGACATATACAACACAGATGAACCTTGAAAATATTATGCTAAGAGAAATAAGCCAGAAACAGAAGGGCAAATATTGTATGATTCCACTTATATGAGGTAACTATAAGTCAAATTTATGAAGAGAGAAAGTAATATAGTGTTTTCAAGGGGGTGGGTGAAGGAGGGAATAGGGAATTATTGTTTAATGGTGGTTACAGGGTTTGTCTGGGGTAATGAAAAAGTTTCCAAATGAAAATAGTGGTGATCCCTGTACAACAGTGTGAGTATAATTAATGCCACTTATTTTGCAAACTTAAAAATGGTAAAATAGCAAATTTTATGTTATATTTTACCACAATAAAAAAAGAAAAAAAATCTGCTTACAGATGGTGACTACATATAAGCATGACATACCATATGTAATTGTCAGATCACTATGTTGTACACCAGAAATTAACATAATATTGTAGGTCAACTGCAACAACCAAAAAGGAGAGGGAAAAAGAATTTGTGGACTTTAATCCCCATGCCATGGATGGTTCAGAAAACTGTAGAGCAGAGGAAACGTGGATTGCCCATTTTATATACCTTCTAATACCTTTATATACCATCTATATAAATAAGACCTTTGATCTTAGAAACAATCCTTTCTTTTTGTAGTAAAAAACAAGACTGCTGGGGTGCCTGGGTGGCTCAGTGGGTTAAGCCTCTGCCTTAGGCTCAGGTCATGATCCCAGAGTCCTGGGATCAAGCCCTGCCTAGGGCTTTCTGCTCAGCAGGGAGCCTGCTTCCTCCTCTCTCTCTGCCTGCCTCTCTGCCTACTTGTTATTTCTGCCTGTCAAATAAATAAATACATAAATCTTAAAAAAAAAAACTGCTTTAGGAGTACCTAGCTAGCTCAGTCAGTGGAGCACACGACTCTTCATCTTGAGTTTATGAATTCAAACCTCACATTGAACGTACAGATTACTTTAAAAAAAAAAAAAAAAAAGG
>PISX010035710.1:0-12647 GCA_004024625.1 Mellivora capensis | reverse complement strand
GGACTGGAAGAGATTATGCTGAGTGAAATAAGTCAAGCAGAGAGAGTCAATTATCATATGGTTTCACTTATTTGCAGAGCATCACAAATAACACGGAGGACATGGGGAGATGGAGAGGAGAAGGGAGTTGAGGGAAATTGGGGGGGAGATGAACCATGAGAGACTATGGACTCTGAAAAACAACCTGAGGGTTTTGAAGGGGCAGGGGGTGGGAGGTTGGGGGAGCCAGGTGGCGGGTATTATGGAGGGCACGCATTGCATGGAGCACTGGGTGTGGTGAAAAACTATGAATTCTGTTATGCTGAAAAGAAATGAAATTTTAAAAAAATAAATTAAAAAAAAAAGAAAAGTAAAAAGTGTATAACTAGTAAGAAAAAATAGAGTTATAAAAAAATAATACAAAGGGAGGCACAAAAACGTTAAAAGGAATTTAGCATAAATGATATAAATAGAAAATATATAGTAAGATAATAAATTTAAACCCAAGTATATCAGTGATTACAATAAATGTAAATGGGCTAAAAAAAATGTCATATTACATGGAGTCTGTCTGTCCCTCTCCTCCTCCCTCAACCCCTCCTCCACTAGCATTCTATCTAAAATAAATACAGTCTTTAAAAAAGAAAGACATTGTATTCAAAAGGAAAAAACCATTATTCACAAATGATATAGTTATACACATAGAATATACAAAGAATCTACAGATAAATTACAGAGTTAGAATAAATAAGATTGCCAAATACAAAGTAAAAATACAAAAATCAATTGTTTATATATATTAATTACAATCAGTATATGAATTTTTTAAAGACACAATTTTCCATAATATCAAAGAAAATCAAATGCCTAGGAATCAATTTAACAAATGATATATGAGACTGGTAAACAAAGAAACTAAATTATACTATGAGAAATTAAGGAAACCCAAAATAAATTGATTGATATACTGTGTCCATAATCAGTATTGTTAGAATGTCAATTCTCTCAGAATTCATCCATACATTCAGTAAAATCCCATTCCAAATCCTTACAGTTTATTTTGTGGAAACTGACAAGTTGATTTTAAAATCATATAGAAATAAAAATGGTCAAAGTAACCAAGAAACTCTGGTCATGGGAGAACTTACTCTACCAGATGGCATGAATAACTTGTTGTTAAACTATACTAATTAAGACAGGGAGAAATGGTGCAGCACAGACCTATAGAACAGAATACAGTAGAAAAAGTAATTCAAAGTAACAATAGAAAAACAGATCCATAATTATGTGGACACTTGAATGGCATCAAATAGAATACTTACAGCATTTGGGTAAAGGAACAACTTTTTTAAAAATTATGCAAGATGAACTGACCATCCTTATAGGAAAAAAACGCAATTTGATCCCTTTGTCACACTTTACAGAAAAAATTCAGTTTCGGGTGGATTGAAGATCTAAATGTGAAAAGTAAATAATGAAGCTACTAAAAGTAATAGATTAGTAGTATAGTCCATGACTTTTGGGTAGAAAAAGATTTTTTAAACATGTCACAAAAAGCACTAACAATAAAAGGAAATTTGCAAAATTGTACTACATTAAAATTAAGAATTTCCACTCAACAAAACACACAGAAAAGTACAAAGTCAAGTTACAGGGAATGATATCTGTAAAACATAAAACTGATAAAAGAACATTGAAAACCAGAAAGAAATCTTCACAAAGATGAAAATCTAACTGGCTATAAACTTTTTGACCTTATTTACTTAGTATTTCCCTTAAATTTAAAAAGATCATGGCTATTACCAATTGAAGCATTTGCAAAACACCGTTTAGATCCAATATTAGTATATTAAGTAAAAGTGTCAGAGAACCTGATATTTATGGCATCATGTTTTAAAGAAGTTTGATTCAAAACAAATAGCCCATAAACCTTTGAAAATCAGCTTAACTGTTATGGTTAATTTTGAGCTTCAACTTGACTGGCCACAGGATTTCCAAATTAAACATTAATTCTGGGCATGACTGTGAGAGTATTCTTGGATGAGATTAATATTTGAATTAGTGGGCTCACTAGATCGCCTTCCCAAAATATGGGTGGGCATAATCCAATCCCTTGAGGGTCTGAATAGAAAAGATGGAGGAATGAAGAATCTGCTCTTCTTTCCTGCCTCTTTGCTTTAGCTAAACATCTCATCTCACCTTCTCTGGCCTTTGGACTGGGATTTACACTACAAACTCTTCTGGTTCTCAGACCTTCTGATTCAGATTGAATTATACCATTGGCTTTCCTGGTATAGTTTACAGATAGCAGATTGTGGGATTCAGCCTCTACAATTACATGAGCCAATTCTTCATAATACATAAATACAAATAAATAATATATATATTCATACACAGTAAATATATTTAGACATATCATATTTAAATGTAAGTATATTGTTTTATAAATATAAATATTAAATATATGTGTGTATATATCATATATATATATGATATATATATATATAATTTCCTATATATATATAATTTCATCATATTTGCCCCACTGATTCTGTTTCTCTGGAGAACCCTGACTAATACATTAACCTTACTAGTAATCAAGAGAATGCAAATTAAAACAACCAAATCTACACATTCACAGAATGTCTGAAATTTAAGACTATCAATCTCAAATTCAGAATTTGGAGCAATGGATACTCCAAATCCATGTACAAAAATGCTCATATCATAACAGCAGTATATTTAATAGCCCCAAACTAAAACCAACCCTAATGTTTATTAACAGTAGAATCCATGCATAATTGTTTTTCATTTTTTCCTGAAACTTAAGAATATTGAAAGGACGGGGTTGTGCAACTTTCATCTTGACTTGTTCTTAAGAACAGAGTCCAAATTTTTTTTAATGTAACAGCCTTTTTTCCCCATTCTCACAGCACTTCTGCCAGAACTCATACCTTTGCAAATGCAACAAATGTTATCTTAGAAATTAACTCACTGCTTACCTTCCAAATTCAGTTTCTGAAAACAGTATAACAAAATGCTAAGTAGCTAAGGACACATACTTAGAAAAGTACCAGCTACCCAATAAGCACATGTCTACCTTTGATATCCAAGGCCTCTGAGTTCCCAAATTGCCCTAAGGAAACAGTGGTGACAGTGTATGTTTTCTGTTGAGTAAATATGCAACAATAATTCCATTTCAGTCCTCTATACATTTTTATTTCCATTATGTCTATTACCTGGTAACCATGGAAGCATATATCGCAGAGACACTGTAGGAAAAACAGATCTGCAACATACACTTTGAAACACAGTACAAATAATGCCACTTTCTTCCTCCTCCCCCTCCCTCTCCTCCTTCTTCTTCTTTTGGTGCCATCTTCAGAAACAATTATACTTGGATTCTTTTTAACAGATTTTAAGTGATTGCTTTGTAGTTATATGCCCAAGAAAAAGGGTTTTTCTTATAGTCAAGCACCAAGTAGTAGAATTGATACTGAGTTCATATATCATAAATGACTATAAGGTTATTAAAGATCACCCAGGAGTGCCTGCGTGGCTCAATCGATTTAGCAGCTGCCTTCAGCTCAGGTCATGATCTTGGGATTGAGCACTGCATTGGGCTCCCGGCTCAGCAGAGAGCTTGTTTCTCCCTCTCCCTCTGCCTGTCATTCTGCCTGCTTGTTCTCTCTAACTCTCTCAAATAAATAAGTAAAATCTTTAGAAAAAAACAAATAAAGATCATCTAATGTATGTCTCTGGAAGCATCTCTGATATTAATCATTTGTGCAAAACAAAATATTTATTATGCATAAGGTTCTCTGGAAGGATTCACAAAACCCTGTTAATGATGGTTGCCTCTGAGAGGGGCATTTTGAAAGAAAAGCAAAGACTTATTTTTATTCTCTTTTGTACTGCGTTTTATTTCCTATTCTAAAAAGAATTAAAAATAATTAAGTCCACGCCTATTTACAACTTCATTTTAAATTAAAAAAATAATAAAATATCTTTGTATTCCCCTATCACCCTTTCAACCACTAACCCCTCCCCACACATACACACATACAACAGCCTATAAGATTTCCTAATAAATATATTTTGGCACTGAGACTAATTTTCAAAGGGGCAGAAAGGACAATCAAATACTCGCCATACCACCTTCTCTCCCAGAGCCTCTTTAGATATTATCTCCTCTTAGGCACTCAAAACATAAAAATGTTTTACCTGTTACATCCCTTTTCCTAGACAGGAAGGCCACCAAATACCCTCTCTGCCCAAAACTGGCTAACCTTAGGGACTCCAGGAGGTATTAAACCATTTCCCCATTAAAGGGGAATTGCTATCATATTCTCCTAAGGACACTCAGAGTGACTCTGTGGCACCTATAATCTAGGGAGAAAAACTGTGACACCCCTGATTTGTGGCCAGTCTTTCACTTCTCACCCTGGAGGTGGCAGGATTTAGTCAATTGGAGGACCAGAGCCATTGCACCACACACTTCCCAACTTAAGCTAATTTAGCCACATTCCCAGTCATGGAGCATTGGATCTCAGTCTCCTTTCTTTCTACCCAGATTAGTGGAACACATCAACATAGCAAAGTGTTACTATTTACAATACTCAAAGTAAGCTATGTCATCCAATCTACCACCAATAAAACTAACAGATTCACTCTCTACTTGCATATTCTGTTTCTCACTTTTCAATTGGTTTTGAATTGGGATAAAGAAGAGAGGTACCATTATTGAAATATATCAAAAACACTACCAGAAATATTATCATATTAAATGTATCCATTGATTACAAAACACATGCTAATTTCAGAAACATTAAAGTGGCTGAAAGTGAGGTTCTTTGAATCAAGGAAACAAAATGTATCCTTATAACCCAATAGTTCAAACTCACTCCTCCCTCAATTGTTGAATTCCTAGTTCTTACATCCCTTGTACATTCTTATGTACATTCTTACATCTGAAACCTAGCCATGGCAGAAAGCATGTTTAGTAACTAATTAGTAGTAGACTATATTTCATTATCTGAAATGGGAAAAATAATAATGCATCCCCAACCCATCCATAAAACCTTCACAAATCACCCCAAATATCAGTAAATCATATTTTTTAAGTAGGCTCCATGCCCAGTGTGGGCCTTGAACTCACAGCCTTGAGATTATGCATGCTGTACCGACTGAGCCAGACAGGCACTCCTTAGTAAATCATTCTTAAATTCCTATATAATAATGCATCAAGTATTTTTGCATAACATAAAAATATTCAACACACCAATAACCTAATCATTAAAACCCAAAAAATCTATCAAGTAGGTTTGTTTGAAAACAGTACACATAGATAATAATAGATAATAGATAATAGACAGCATCAGGGAATAATTCCCTCTTCACTATAAGGAATAGGTTTTTTAATGTAAATAACAATAAAAATAATGTATTAAATAAATAAAAGTGATATCTAAATTGAACCCCAGGTTAGTAGCCCCAGGCACCCCACAGAAGAAAACAGGAGGCTGATGAAAAGATGAACATTCAAAGATTATATGACAGATTTATACAAGGGAGCCAAAAGACAGAATCCTACTGAGAGAACACTGAAGATGGGACCACAACCCACACACATCTTCTCTTTCTCCCTTCTTCCTTCTTTCCTTCCTAAAAACCAAGATTGGGGAGAGGGATTAGCATCTGTAGAATTCACTATACCCCAGGCACATTACAGCAATTCCTCATACTATTCCTATAATACAGAAATGACTGTCCCACTCTGCAAACAAAAATACTGAGACTCAGAGAGCCCAAGTTAACTGCCCATGAGCCAGGTCACAACACAATCAGTAAGTAACAGAGCAGTGATCCAAGTCCTGACTTAAAAGCCCCAGATTTTCCCATGAACTTGACCATTTCAGTAGCTCAGACCAAACACCTCCTAGTAATCGCAGACTCTCTTTGACAATTCACCTCTGATCTGTTAGCAAATCTTGTTGGCTCTACCTCTAAATATATTCAAAATACAACCAGTTCCCAATATCTTGCTACAACCACCATGATCCAATCCTTCATTCTCTCTCCTAAATGATTACTGGGAAGCCTGCTTTCTCTGTTCTTGCCCTTGCCCCCATAGTCTGTTTTTAACACATCAACTAAAATGATCCTCTTATAGCCTAAGTCAAATTACATATCTCTTCTACTCAAAACACTTCAAGGGTTCCCCAAAGTCATGCCCAGAGAGGCCCATAAGACCCTGCCTTTTGCATATTACCCTCTGACTTACTGCCACTCTCCCTCATTTGATCCATTCTACCACTCTAAACATGTGAAGTTAATGCCTACATTAAAGTCACTGCAGTAGTTATGCCTTCTGCCTTGCACTCTCCTCCATCAGATATCCATATGACTCCCTCCCTCTTCAAGATTTCACTATGTATCACTTTCTCAATGAGGTTCACCTGAAATCAAAGCACCACTTCCCCCACGATATCCTTGATCTCCCTTACTCTGCTATATTTTCCCATGCCACTTACCCTCTAATATAGTATAGAAATGTGGCATGCATACTGTTTGCTGTCTGTCCCCCACCACCACCTCCCCAGCTGAAACGAAAACTTCATGAGGTAAGGAAGGTTTTTTGTTCACCTATGTACCAGGAGCTTAGAACAGTAGTTGGTACATTGTAGATGATCAATAAATATTTGCTATTGTACTAAACACTGACTCCAGGATATCCACTACCATGTCAGTGGTTATTTCTTGACCTTTTAAAATATCTTTGGGTCATATCATTCTTTGGCAATCTGATAAAACTATGGACTCTCTCCCCAGGAAAACATACATTCTCAGGAATGTATATATGAAACATTTAAAAAATTCTGATATATAGTTTCACTGGATCTCTGGACTTCCTAAAGACCAGGAGGTCATGGATGTCTCCATTTAGGTCATGGAGACCTAAATCCACAAGGATATATCCTACTTAGTTTTCACTGATAGACCATGTGGGATACAACGAATGAAGTAAGAGTTTCTACACTAGAAAGCGAGTCCTCAAAACCCCAGATGTCCCTCATTCTGGCAATTCAAAGCTCCTACTCCCAGGGGCTTCCAGGAAGTAGTAGGGGTTTCCAGGAAGATGGCTTTGTGGAAGGCGAGGCTGAGAATAAGACTGCTAGGACCAGAGCAGTAGGTACTCAGAAAGAGCAGCCTAAGTGGCTCCTCTTCCCTTTCTCCTTGCTCCAGTCAGACTGACCATGCCTCCATCCCTCACCAAACTCTACCCTGGAGTACATTAAAGTTAGATCAGGAAGCAGGAGCTGGCCTCCCATAGGATGGGAAAGGTCCACAAGTAGCTTTCGGGTGTATAGCAGTAGATGGAAAGGCACTACCAAGTAGAGGCAGTTGGAAGAGCAATAAATTCCAGTAGCCTCCCACCTGGGACAATCATTCTCAGTTATTCATTCATTTATATGTGCGTGTAACTACTTCAGAGACTCCCTGAACAAAAAGAAAAAAATGTTTAAGGGCTTTGCATTTCTTTTTAGGAAAAAAAAAAAAAGGTCTACAAATACATAATCAAAATCAATCAAAATTATAAAGCACTAGGAAATGGAAAATCTTTATTAGAACACAAAAGATGTTTTAGAGAAAACAAATGGTCTCAATTTTCTTTGCAGTAATATTTACAAATAGTAGGATATTAATTGAAAAATTATCATACTGAACAGACTGACTCTACCTGGAATATTTGGCTTTTGGTGTTCTATTTGCTCTACTTCAACAGAAAGCAAGCTCAGGTAAACAGTAGCAGGAGCAGAGATGAGAGAGAGTGGAGGTGTCATTCCAGAAATCAGGAAGCAAGCACAAAATTCAGTGTAACCAGGCTCCCTTTCGAGCTATTACCATATCTGTGAGAGCAGTAATGAAACTGAATAATTGTTTTAAATGACTGTGTAAAGGGAATAAAAGGACAATGTAAAGAGAAGAGGTCTGGAAAAGTCCACTAACGTGGAGGAATCCGCATGTGTCAAGTAAGAAGGAAGTGCAGCTACAACAAACACACAAAGCAGGGAGAAGCATCCATTGAAAAATGTTGATTTCATTTGCGGGAATTCTAAAAACACTGCATGTGTTGCAGTCAAGGTTGCCAGGTAAACAGTGTGGATTCTTCTCAGGACCAAATGTATAAAATCTATACAAGCTAGAAAAATCCCCACAGACTAAAGAGAAAAAAAAAAAAAAACTCTACATACTTTTTGCACTGTTTCAATAATGATGTGACAGACACACAGAACCAGCCCTCTATCCCCTATGGATGGCCCTGAACTCTACCTACCTTGAAATGCATACTGAAATAGCATTTGTTAGGCACAGAAACATCTGCTCTTGAGGAATACCCATGTTTACACAGGTGTTTCATGTCTACAATCTCAGTGCGCCTCAAACAGCCTGTGACTTGGTGACACAGTTGCAAGATAAGTTTGCTGAGCTCACAGCATGACTTTCCCAGATCACACAGCTTGAACTTCGGGTCATATAGTTCATTGGGTCATGACTGCTGCCTCCAAAGTAAACAGGCAGAGAAATTCACTAAAGCCATATGCTATAATCTCTACTTCGGAGCTCCAAACTTGGAGCCCTAGTAAAATATGGGCAGAGACAGGATGCTTCGGTGGTTCCAAGATGTTTTCTGGAGAAGTTGCAACTCGATGCACCCACCTAGGCACTGCTTGCTTCATGTTCTAAGACCCTCGGGAAGTACTCCAGATCTCCAGGGCTAAGGAAGTAGCTATAGGTTCAGAATGTCTTTAAGAGCAGGTTATAAATGCCCTAAAAAGCTCAGGAGAATCCAGTCAGACCTATCCTGACCCCTTACTGCTCCCTACATCCTCATGGACTTGGAATCCTACTCTTTTAAGGGTTAAACATCATCACTTCCTGTGTTTCCTTTTCCTTCTCCAACATCTCTGCCCATCCTTAATTTTCAGTCTCTACTTAAAACTCCTTCCACACAGCTCTCCTGTTATATTAAACTGAAATCTGACGACCTAAATCTTCCATCTGCTGTTGTACAAAATAAATCTAAGTGCCTTCATATGAGAGTAGCTAAGATACATAAACAGAGCTACCAGCCCCATCACTAGTTGATAAAGAATAAGACAAATGCCCTTAATTAAATCTCAGACTAAGCAAAATATCATTAGCAAAGTAACATTAGATTCACAGCTTGCAGTATCAATTATAACCATAGCTACAAACATAGATAAAGCACTCTCCTCAAAGTTTTTTTCAACTTACCCTGTGGCTCTAGTTGACTATCAGTCTTAGCCTTAGATTAAGTTTGCCATCACTTTGGGCTGCAACCCCCAACAATCTTGAATCCTGGGAAGACCCAGGCCAGTTCCCACAGATTAACACCCTAAGACATAGAATGATGAACTAAGCCCTTCCTGTCATTAGTCCCCAGCCCTTGTTGTATATTAGAATCACTCAAGGTGCTTTTAAAAAAAACCCTCATGCTAGGTCCCACCCAAGAGATCTGAAATAGAATATGGTGTCAAGGGAAAGGGAATATTGGTAGGTTTTTAACTCTTCACAGAACTCTAATATGTAGCCAGAGTTGACAATTATTATATTTAAATCAGTGGTTCTCAGACATTAAGATGCATAAGAATCACCTTTAAAATGGAACCTGTAGCTCCCAAATCCCAGAGAATCGGATTCCTTGAGGTTGGGGTGCAAACCAAAGCCTCAGATGTTTCTGAACAAGGCAGTTCTTTGAAGGATACCTTAAGAAACTGCGCCCCAGGTTTTAGATAAGTGGTTTCTAAAATGGTCCCTAAACCATTAGCATTAACATCAGAATCACCTAGAAATCCATTAGAAATATAAACTCTAGCATATGAGAGACTGTGGACTCTGAGAAACAGAGGGCTTTGGAGGGGAGGGGAGTGGGGGGTTGGGTGAGCCTGGTGGTAGGTAGGAGGGCATGGAGCACTGGGTGTGGTGCAAAAACAATGAATCTTGGAACACTGAAAAAAATAAAACAAAATTAAGATGTTAAATTTGAAAAAAAGAAAAATAATCTCTTGGTCCTCCACCCCAGACATACCAAAATGAAATCGTGAACAATCAGTGTTTCAACAGCCTTCCAGATGATGCTAATGCCCACTCAAGTGGGACAAGCTTTGATCCAGATGACTGAGTTTGTCAATTAGAGAAGAGAGGATCTCTCTCTTCTGGGTGTGCTAAAGTGGTTCCATTAGCACACCCAGGGTTTTGCATCATGCCTTACAGAAAGAGTAGCCTTTGGAAACAACCTAAACATTTTTGAGTACCTGTCAAAAAGCTATTCTAAGCCAAAACCCACTAAACAAGGTAAATTTGTCACTAAAATACAACCAAAAGTTTCTTAAAATGATCAAGATAAGCCCAAGATAAAAATTAAAGGACAGGGGCAGCTGAGTGGCTCAGTGGGTTAAGCCTCTGCCTTAGGCTCAGGTCATGATCTCAGGGTCCTGGGATCAAGCCCTGCATTGGGCTCTCTGCTCAGCAGGGAGCCTGCTCCCCCCCCCTGCTCCTTGCCTCTCTGCTTACTTGTGAGCTCTGTCTGTCAAATAAATAAATAAAATCTTAAAAAAAAAACCACTAAAGGACAACAAAGTATTTACAATCAAAATTCTAATGGCAAACCCTCAGGCTGATTTTCCTGAAAATTTCTTATTCTCCTGGATATAAACATCTACAGAGCTAGTAGGAAACCTGCTCCTCCTCAGAAATCCCAGAGAAATCACAAAAATATTCATATATCATTGTGCTGGTCATGAGGCATTTTCACATTCTATGTTTGGTATATCCACTACCTTCCTCATATATAGATTAAAATACTGGGTCTTAAAAACTCCTTAAAAGCTTCATAATGTATAAACTTACCAAATCACTATACTGAACATCTGAAACTACTGTATTGTGTGTCAACTATAGTTCAATTTAAAAAAAAGTTAAATAATTGACATGGTTACCTAGCTAATAAGAGACAGAACCAAAACTTGAATCCATATTTTAGAAGCCAATTCCAGAGCCCCCTTCTCTACCCTGTACTGATTCCTCTGACCTACTCTGGATCATTGCCCCAGGGCAGATGACTGGAGGGATCCCTGGGGCAGTTCTGGGTGAACTCTACATGAAAGTCCTCAACAGCACACAGGCTTGGGGTCAGTGGGACAATGGAGATGGGTGGCAAGGGTAGGAGTGATTATGGCCTACTTCTATAAAAAGTTATCCAGACGTGATTAGAATAAATATCCACCATTACACTGTCATAGATTATGTAATTCATATGCATTCATATTTAATGCCAAAAATTTGTTAATAATTGCTGTTCTTAGTTGTAGTTTTACTTTTTCAGTTTTGTCCATAGCCTAGTATTAGATTAATCTTTATTCAAGAAATATAAGTAAGCTGGTGGGAGGGGAAGTCTTAGAAGCCTGCTCAGGGACTAGAGGAGTCCAACCACAGATTTAGTATTTGCTTCAGATAATCCTTAAGTAGATAAGTGCATTAAGAAAATCTATCCAAGAAATCTTTAATAATTCTATAAAACCCTCCATTTATAATTTATTTCCTCAGCTTTCTGCACAGAAAACATGACAACATTGGATATAGAACACCATGTATATATTATACAACCATTTGCATTACAAATGGATAAAAATAAAAATATATATTTGTATTTACTTGTACATACAGAAAAGAGCTGTGGAAAGATGCATAAGAAACTGATATTCCTGGTTTCCTGACTATGGGGCTGGGAAAAGAAGGCTGAACACAGAGCCCAGGGCAGAGGGCGACTTCATTGCATAAGTTTTTATGTATTTTTATTTTGAAACAATTTTAGTGTTTCACATATTCAAATATAATTTTAAAGAATCATGTGGGTTATTTTTTAAATTGAAAGCTATGTTATACCTTGAGATTTTCAACCAAAAAAAAAATTCCGCATGAACTTAGGAATTAGATTTTATTAGACTATAAGAGACATCTAAATTTCCTGTCTTGCTAATTTTGGCCATTCTAACTGGCATGAGGTGGTATCTCAATGTGGTTTTAATTTGATTCTCCCTGATGGCGAGTGATGATGAACATTTCTTCATGTGTCTGATAGCCATTTGTATGTCTTCATTGGAGAAGTGTCTGTTCATATCTTCTGCCCATTGTTTGATATGGTTATCTGCTTTGTGTGTGTTGAGTTTGAGAAGTTCTTTATAGATCCTGGATATCAACCTTTTGTCTGTACTGTCATTTGCAAATATCTTCTCCCATTCCGTGGGTTGCCTCTTTGTTTTGTGACTGTCTCCTTTGCTGTGCAGAAGCTTTTGATCTTGATGAAGTCCCAAAAGTTCATTTTTGCTTTGTTTCCTTTGCCTTTGGAGACATGTCTTGAAAGAAGTTGCTGTGGCTGATATCGAAGAGGTTACTGCCTATGTTCTCCTCTAGGATTCTGATGGATTCCTGTCTCACATTGAGGTCCTTTATCCATTTCAAGTTTATCTTTGTGTACGGTGTAAGAGAATGCTCGAGTTTCATTCTTCTACATATAGCTGTCCAATTTTCCCAGCACCATTTATTGAAGAGACTGTCTTTTTTCCACTGTATATTTTTTCCTG
>PISX010035709.1:0-12647 GCA_004024625.1 Mellivora capensis | reverse complement strand
TTCAGGCGGTGTTTCCTGAGTTAAGTCCTCCCGGCCCCCTCCAGGGGGTGGGCTCTGAGGAAACCAGGCCTTTAGGCTTTTGTTCTCTGGAGGTTTTTATGTCTGTTCCTTTGTTTTCTCTCCCCCCTTGGCAGCTCCGGATGGTTCTTGGAGGTTTAGAGGAAAGCAAACTGCACCCAGACCTCCCTCCCAGAGAGAATCCCCAGTCCGTTCCCCTCTGGGTGCTGCAGAGCAGGTTCCCAGCCGCGATCTCTGGGGACACCTGTGCGTCTTGCTTGTACTCAAAACCACAAGCGGCAGCTGTCTGGGCAGCTCCAGACCGCCAGAGAGGTTCCAAGCGGGGAAGGCACACAGAGATTTTCCCGCTGTCCCGAGCTAGGAGCGCTCAGACTTTCTGGGTCCTAGAGCCGCCGCTTTTGCCCGTGCGCCTCTCTCAGGGGAGGGGGTGGAGCGCGTCTCAGGCTCCGCTAGCGCGGCGCGGCACACTCGTGGGGACTGCAAAAGTCTGTTTCTGCTCCGGGAGGGTCCCAGCCCCTGCCACACGCCAAACGCCCCTAGGAGGTCTCCTGGCAGCTCAGCGACCAGGACCTGGTTTCTCTGCTGTACTCTCTCTGGCTCAGTGCCAGCCGCGGCTGGCCTCCGTGGGGGACTTAATCCCCTGGCCCTAACAGTTCCAATTCCCACAATTTCACCCTATGATCTTTTCTCTTTTTGAGTGCTTTTTATCGGACTTCAAGTTAATGCTGGTCCCCAGTCTTAGGAGACTCTCGTATTGGGGTATTACTTCCCAATGCGTCTCCTCTGGTGGCTCCCTCCCCCTTTTGTTTATCTTCCAATACCAGTCCGGTGTTCCCGCTCGGCTTTACCTGCCCACTGGCGTCTTCTGCCCCCATAGAGATCCTGACATCCCACTGGCATCTTCTGCCCCCGTAGATATCCTGACGAGTAGAATTTTGATCTCAGGCTGATTTCATGAGTGAACGGAGTTCCTTGGTAGGTAATCAGCTCACTTTAGGGGACAGGTTGAACCAGAGCATCCTCCTAGTTCCCCGCCATCTTGTCCTCTGATGTATGTTCTTGAAAGTTGGGTGTAAGCTAACTTTAAAAATTAAATGAAGCCTTTCCCTCCTAGTTTTATTGAGATATGATTGACACATAACATTGTGTAAGTTTAAGGTATACAATGTGATGATTTAATTGTGTAGTGATTACCACAGGTTTATTAATACATCCATCATCTCACACAGTTACCTTTTGTGTGTGTGTGTGGTGAGAACATTTGAGATCAGCTGTCTTAGCAACTTTCAAGTACCTATACAGCACAATATTGTTAACTACTGTGAACATATACATCCCATCTTCAGAATGTATTCATCTTATAACTCTGATCAACATGTCCCCTGTTTTCCCCACATCCTATCCCTGGCAACCACCATCCTATCCTCCTTTTCTAATCTTTAAGATTCCAAATACAAGTGAAATCTTGTGGTATTTGTCTTTATCCATCTGACTCATTTCACTCAGCATCATGCCCTCGAGGTCATCCATGTTGTTAACAATGGCAGGATTTCCTTTTATTTATGGCTGAGTAATACTCCACTGTAAAACTGAACTAGGTTTTGAATACATTGGCAAACTTGACTAACATGTGTGTTATGTTTCCATATGTTGGGTTTATCCACAGTGAAGCCCCTAGACCAGGGAGCAAAAAGACAGGGGTCCATATAAGGGAGATACCAGACGCTATGGAGACTGTTCCTGGTGGACACAAATTATTCCTTTCTCACTTATTAGCACTGTGACCCTAGGAAAAAAAATTGAACCTACCTGTCTATTTTCTTAGCTGGAAAATGAGGATAACTACAGAAAATTCAGAGGTTTGATGCTGGCAGGTAACATGGGCCAGAAGCCTGGTGTGGTTCTAGGATCCAGGGTAGTCCTCTTTATGAAGACCAATTGCTAACTCTTCTCTCTCCATATGCTAACCAAGTGAGCACCTCCTGACGCTTCAGTAGTCCCATTTGTCTGTCTAGGTTTCTATGTCACAGTGTGCTTAAAAATTCCTTTATTTCTTGGTTCAGTTAAGATTTGGTTTGGCTATAAGTAATAGAGACCTCAAATAGTAGCAGCTTAAACAAGATAGGAATTTATTTTTCTGCAGTAGACATTTGAAGATAGTGTGGATGGCTGTTGTGCTCATCAGAGACTGAGGCAGACTTCCTTTTGTTCCTCCATCATGTGTCTTTCTTTCCAAGTTACTTCGTGATCCATGATGGCTGCTCTAGCTCCAGCTATCACTGTCATGTCTCCATTCTGGACAGCAGAAATGAAGGAAAAATAAAAGAAAAAGTGGGCAAAGACCTTTCCCTACTATCTTTTCACAAAACATTGAAACACTTTCATCTTACTACTCATTGCCCAGAACTTAAGTACATAATCTCTCTCAGCCACAAGAAAGGTTGGGGTATGTCCATCTTACAAATTGGGTTTCTAATACTCCGGAAAAGGGAGAATGGGTATTGGGGATGACCTGCACTCCCAGCTCTGCATTAACAGTTATTTCAATTACTGTCCACATGTATAGATGTTTTCCAACCCAAGAGTTTTTTGTTTTCTGAACATGATCATTATCTGCAAAGACTTTTCTCAAATCTCACTATGGGCAGAGAGGAGGAAGCTATGAATCATGGCCTACTGCCCCCAACACCCTGAACCAAATATAGCAAAAGAGGAGTGGTTCTCCAAGAAACAGGTGGTGCTAGTAAAAGGACAGGAAACAGAATACTGGGCTGACCAAACCAAAATATGTCAACTACATTCTTGCAACTTGTTGATGGAGAAATGTTTTCAACAGAACCCATGAATAAAAAGGAAAAAAAATCAAATCCAGTAAAACCATCTTACAACCCTGATTCTGGCCACTGATGGTCAAGAAACCCTCTGATTTCATGACTGGCTCAGAGCTAGGCCTTTGAGTGGAATGTATCTAAGTACATTGGGCAAGAAGTCCTCACTTGCATTGGAGGTGCTACCTTGGAGTTAGGTAAGCCAGGGACTGCTCGTAGCCATGCCCCCTGGTTCCTTAACAACACAGATGCACAGATACACACACACACACACACACACACACACACACACACAGACTGAGAGATTGAGAAAACCCATCTTCAGTAAAAGAACAAAAGAGAATATGGCCAATAGACAGAGGAAGTCTGAACTGAGAAATAGAGTAGGAGAATAAGTTTTGTTGTCATATCTTGAGTCCTTTGGGGTTCTTGAGGCCAACTCTACCCTATGTTAGTTTTATCTCCAATAAGTCTTTTGCTTAAACTTGAGGTGTGCTTCTGTCATTGTAACTGAGAAATGTGTGACAAATGTAGGTGTTTCCTTCAAAATTCATGAGAAGTGGGTGTTCATAGACCTGGCTGTGATTCTGAGCTGTCAAAGTACTTTGGTTTTAAAATTAAGATTAAAATAGATACAAAATTAAATCATTGTATATGTACTAATTAAAATTAACAGTTTAAAATGTCAGGATAACAGACATTTAAAGCATGGGGTATGGATTCGGAATGCCCAAATCTGGGTCCTCCACTTAGCATATGATTTTTGCAAACTTACACTGTCAGTTTCAGAGAAATACTAATAAACCTATCTCACAGAAGTGTTCTGAGGTTCAGTAAAAGAGTAAATATTGCTAAAGCACCTAAAATAATGCTTAGCCTGTAGCAGGTACTTCTGGATCCTTTTGTAAATTACTAAGACACTTTTCCTTTGGCATTTCAGATACAGATTTTTTTTTTAAAGATTTTATTTATTTATTTATTTGTCAGAGAGAGAGAGAGAGAGTGAGCGAGCACAGGCAGACAGAGTGGCAGGCAGAGGCAGAGGGAGAAGCAGGCTCCCCAGCGAGCAAGGAGCCCGATGTGGGACTCGATCCCAGGACGCTGGGATCATGACCTGAGCCGAAGGCAACTCCTTAACCAACTGAGCCACCCAGGCGTCCCTCAGATACAGATGTTTGAATTAATTTCATTTTAAACATTTTGTAAAACAACTACTCTATAATGTATAGACTTAATATCGCCACATATCCGTAGATGAAGATTGCTTCAAATAAGGTAAATCTACACAGAATTAAAATAAGGCAGTTTCTCTGATAGTTATTTGCTATAGACGTCTCCACATAAATCCAGTACTCATGTGGGATGTAGATTTTGCAGACTGTCTATCACTGCAATTACCTTGTCTCAGTAATATTTTCTGGAGACAATTATTTGAAAAGTTGGTGCACAGAAGTGTTAAGTATGTACCATACCTGCTACCCTAACCAGGGCAGGCCTGTTGCCTTAGACTCACAAAGGCACCTGACTCTGGGGACAGTCAGCAGAGCTTCAGAAATCATGAAGTATCAGGATTCCAAATGAGTAAAAGAGCTAGACTCTAGTGAGCAGGTATTAAGAATTAGGTTACATTAATGAGATCTATCTGAACAACAGACATTTCTGAATCCCTTGGAGGATGAGGTTGACTGTGTGCTATGTCCTAGAATGAAACATGATCTGGAGATGTTTTGTGAAGGAACACCAGCTCTTGGTTACATATCTATAAAGTTCTCTGTACTCTGCAAGGGAAAGGTGGAACAGAAACACATATTTAGATGTTAATGCTTCTGCACACCTCCATCTAACCATCCAAATGAATAGTCTCTCTCTGCTAGGTCAGGCTGGCACCTGCCTTCTCATGAGGAAAGGATTGCCTTGGCTCACAATTGCAACTTCCCAAGGTTGGTTGTTTTTAGCTACAAGAAATGTTTTTCTGGTTCTGACCCTGTACATATAGATGCTTTCTTCCAAAGCCAAATCACAGAATGCTAGAGCCTCTTCACCTCGGCTTTATTTTATAGATCAGAGAATAGAGTTCCAGAAAGCAAGAAGCTGTCCAAGGTGGTGCAGCCAACAGCACTATCAGGAAGAGAATCTAGACTGTGTCCTGAAAGACTGACAATCATTATTTCCCCCCAATCATTATTAATATTAAAGCAGAGAGACAGTTTTTTTTCTGTGAATTGATTTGCATGTGACATATTAGCATTATTTGCATGTGCCACTGAATCAGTAAATCCAAGGGACAGCTAACCAGGAATTTGAGCCAGCAGGGACAATTGAACAGTACAACTCCAGGACAGACCTGCTCCTATGGGCCTGACCCTCCAAAGCCAGCTACATTACTGACATGACAGTCTGACTCGTCACTACTGTGAAGAAACCTTGGCCAAGAACAGCCAACTGGGAATTGTCACTCTTGTCATCAGAACAGAGGGTAAAGTATTTCATTAGGTATACCCAGCCTGTTTCTAGTACCCTGTAGTGTACATAAAAGTCAGTGGTTGGTTATTTTCCTGTGACAAATAGTTATAGGCAGGAAAATGCTGTTTATACAGTTGGCATCAAGTCTAGATTGTATTTCCACACCTAAATGTATTCTCAGAGCTAATAATATGTTGCTCGTGATTGCTGCAGAGCTGATATCACTGCCAACTTTTAATCTTTAAAACTATTCCTCTCTTAAGTTTCTTGGCTCTTGACCACAGTGCAAGCTGTGTTCTTGTTACTAGTTGGTATGCTAAAGGAAATGCAGCTGAGGTGAAAGAGAAGGTGTAAATCAAGAAAATAATTGTGATCTGAATTCTATCTTGTTCAGAACTTGAACATTCATAAGGAAAGTAGAAATTCTCTGACAGTATTTGTGACTTTTAAAAGGTAAAGTCTTGATTCCTAAATGCTTCTGAACTATGTTTCCTTATTTTTCTACACATCCATGAGTGTTCTTTGATTTCTTTCCATCCTGTCTTCTTTTCTCTTTTCCTTAGTCCTTCCAAATTTCCTTTTACAGTCTCTAGTTTGGAATTCAGGGTAGGGCCAAATGCTCACAGGGCTTCCCACCATGAGACGCTATAGCATCGGTTCTGCTGCCCCAGTGAGTTTCCCACTTTCCTGGATGGCCCAGCTCTCCTGCTGTAGGAGACATGAGGCATGTGGTGCGGTTGTGGGAGGCAATTCCTGAATCCTATCCTGGAACCATAGCAGGGTGGTGTTCCTACTGAGACCACCAGCAGTGGCTTTGGCAGGTACTCATGTACAAGAAAGACTACATGGTCTAGTGGGTGGAAAGAACACTGTGCTCAGGGCAAGGCCAACTGGGTTCTGGTCCTCCTTTCTGTGTGGTCCTGAGAAGATCATTTAATTTCTCTGAGCATCTTTTTCCTTATCTATTAAGTGACAAGGTTGGACCATGCAATCTCTAATTCCTTTCCAGTTCCAATGCTCATGATTCAGGAGACTCAATTTGATCCAAGGCCTCTCAGTTTCATTTATTAAGACTCAATCTATGATGGGATTCTTCTCTACAATCTCAAAAGAAAATAAAAATAGATATTTGTTTTTGAGTTACAGTAATTAAATGTGACTGCTTTTGCTGTAATTCCAGCATCTGGGAGCTTACTAAGCATTAATGGAGGAGCAGACTGAGCTGAGGGCCTAATTGGACTTTTCATTTTAAATTGGAGATGATTGGTTCATCTTCGAAGCACTTATATTCCTGAAAGTGTCAGATAACAACAAAAAAACAGTCAGAATTCCATGGAAATCAGTTGTTCCCATAGCAGGTAGTGTTGCACAATTCTCCAGTCACGAGAGTGTCACTATGGTAACCACAGGGACCCTGCCCCCAGTGTCCCCCTCTTCATCCAGTGGACAGAGTTACAATAACCCACTCTCTATACTTCAATGAATACATTCACATCAGTGGAATTTATTGGAGAAAACAAAATTTGTGGTTAAATACTAGGGATCGAAAGGAAAGACAACACTAAACAAGAGCTCTCATTTATGAAATGTTGAAATAATAAAAAAAAAATCAGTGCCCTCCAGCTATCTGATTCATATAATCATCTAACCCAGAGGCTCTCAGCTTGGTGTGGGGATCCACTGGTGGGTCTCTATCCTTTTGGAATTTGTTGAAAATAATATGTGAGGTTGTAGTAAATGTAATATTTTAAAGTAATCCATTTGCAAAATTTCACATAAAAATGAAAACAGATTCAAGGACATTAATATTTATTCCTCTCTCATTCCATTCGAGTGTTTTTAAAAGTTAAGGGTGAACAGGGTTGAATTAAAATTAAGGTACAGGGATCTGTGTGTTATTCTGGGAGTGTCAAGGAGACTATGTCTTGCATATGAACTTATCCGACCTGGCAGGAAAAAGTTGAAAATCTGCTGAGCTAAAAGACTGTGACACAGACGCACATTAACCTACATTGAACAATCACTAGGGATTCACCAAGAATGAAAATTTATAAATATATAATATTTTTCTCACTGGGATTATTGCGCACACACAATTTCCTTTATGATGTAACATGCACATGTTTGTTGCAAATAAGGTTAGCGTATTTAGATAAATTGAGAAGTAAACTGTATTCCCAAATGCAGTAATAGTAACCTATCTCTAGGAGATATTGTAATAATTAAACGAGTGGCTGTAGATATAAATCAGTGACAGAGCCTGGCCCAGAGCAAGCCCAACTGTGAGTGTTAGCTGTGATCATATTGTAGACTTCAGTATATATCCTTTTAATTTACCCTCCCAACTGTTTCTCCTTCAGTATTTCCTAACTCAGCAAATGGCAGTGTCATTTTTTAAAAATATACTCAGGCCCAAAACTTCATTGTTATCTCTCTCACTCCTCCTTTTACCTCAGGCTAAATCCAATATAACAGATAAATCTGGTGATTCTACCTTTAATATATATCCAGAATTTAACTACTTCTCAACAACTCCATGACTACTACCATTGTTCAAGTCATTGACATCTCCTGGTGAAAGTGCTTCAGTGACCTTTGAACTGATCTTTCTTCTTCCACTCTTGTCTCCTTATAGACTTTCCCCAAAGCAGCTAAAATCCTGTCACTTTTCTGCTCAAAACTGTTAGGGTCCATAATCAAAGGAGCGAATGTGATAAAAGGCGAAGGTCAAGCAAAGCTTTATTTCACGCCAAGCATCGAGAATCAAACTGACTGGTCAGGGCTGTCTCTTGCAAAGAGGCTACTCCTCCCAGCCTCACAGACTAATTTTTATAGAGGTAGTTTAGCCAGGCTATACACAGGTGGCCAATGAGATTGCAATACACAGAGAAAACTGCACAGTCATGCTAGGTCTGCCACACACAGAAAAAACTGCTAGGTAACACACGGGTGGCCAATTGAATTTCAATTTACCCTAGTAGATATATGTGGGCCCCACTGATTGGATGTCTTCACCTGGCCCTTGTATCTAGGCTTTGCAAGTAAGTTCTTCTGGGAGGGGTGGGGTCAATCTAAGTTCACTGCATAAACACAAAATGACTCCCTCTGGCTAACCAGGCCCTTACAAAACCCTCCAATGGTTTCCAAAAGGCACTGACCCTTGCTAAACTTACCTTGCTTCCCACTAGCTCCCAGCCGTGGGTTCTTTTGTTGAGCTTTGGATGGGTCTACCATGCTTTACTCCCAGCATTTGAACTTGGTCTCTCCCTCTCTTATTACAGATTTCTATGCACATGTCTTTTCCTCAGAGAATTCTTCTCTGATCACACTGTTTAAAATAATCCTCTCCCGTGATATGAACACTGGGTGTTATATGCAACTGAGGAATTATTGAACTCTACATTTGAAACAAATGATGAAATATATGTTGGCTAATTGACTTTAAATTAAAAAAAAAAATAGTCCCCTCCTCTACACTTTAATTCCTCACCCTACCTTATTTTTATTCACAGCACTTATCCCTTTCTGACATTATATTTGTTTGTTGACTCCCTCTCCACCCTTCTAGACTGTAAATTGTGTAAGAGTGGGATTTTTTTTTTTTTTCACTGCTGTCTCCCCAGTGCATGGAATAGTGCCTGGAACAGAAAGAACATAGAAGTGCTAAATGTGTGTTTGGTGAATGAATGAATGAATGAACATCCTCTGTATTCATATATATGTTACAAACTTTATCATGCTGTACATTGTTTTGTGGGCCACTATAGCATTCTATTTTGGTGACTGTGTGATTTTTTTCTGTCAGTACATAGATCTTGATGACATTATTCTTACTGGTGGCACACAATAGATCTTTGCATGGTGAATGGATATATTAATTAATTGCCTAATTACAAGATGGTGGAGGAGTAGCAGGCTGAGATGACATCAGGTAGCAGGAGATCAGCTAGATAGTTTATCAAACCATTCCAAACACCTACAAATCCAACAGGGGATCAAAGAGAAGAGCAGCAATTCTAGAAATAGAAAATAGACCACTTTCTGAAAGGTAAGACATGTGGCGAAGTGACTCCAAAGTGACGGGAAGATATACCGAAGGGGAAGGGGCTGGTTCCTGGCAAGGGGCGGAGCAATGGAGCACAAAATCTGAACTTTAAAAGTCTGCTCCACTGAGGGACATCACTGCAGAGGCTAAGGGGGGGTGGAGCCCTCATGGGGACAACTTGGTCTCAGGTCTCATGGGGTCACTGAAGGGTTGCGGGTGTCTGAGTATTGCAGAGCTCTCAAGTATTAGAGCAGGGAAGCTGGCTACAGAGGTGGAGCCGAGGAGTGAGCTCTCAGCTCAAGGTTACCTTAACTGTGATCTGTGGCACAGTCAACCACTGCTCTTTGAGCAGGGACTCCACAAGTGACAAATCCGGAGAGACCTCCCTGGAAGAGCAGCAGTGATCTGCTGGGTTTGGAGACTCCAGGTGGGGCTGTGCGCCAGAGACAAAGATGCTTGGTCACAGGCTGGGTGAGTTCAGTGTGCAGCCAGAGGCCAGGGAGATGGGAATGATTTAACATTTTTCTCAAGGGCTCACTGAGGAGTGGGGTCCTGAGCTCTCCACTACTCCGGGCCAGAGATTGGGAGGCCGCCATTTTCATTACCGTCCTCCAGAATTCTATGGAAAGCGATCAGGGAACAAAATGTCCCGAGAGCGAACTGGAACAGATTACTTAGCCTGGCCCCTGGCAAGGGCGGTGCAATTCCACCTCTGGCAAAGACTCTTGAGAACCACTACACAGGCTCCTCCTCCAGAAGATCAGCAAGAAATCCAGCCAAGAACAAGCTCACTTATCAAGGAGAACAGGAGAGTTCCAGAGGAGGAGAAAGCAAAGCATGGAATTCATGGCTTCCTCCTTATGATTCCTTAGTCTTGCAAAGTTAACTTATTTTTTAAATTTTTTTTCTTATTCTTATTTTTTTAAACTTTTACTCTTTCCACTTTTAACATTTTTAAACTAGTTTATCTTAACAATACCTTTCATAAAAAAATTATTTTTGAACCTTCATTATTATAGTCTTATTTTATCCTTCATTGTATCTAACTTTATTTTTTGTATACACAAAGGGTTTTTTCTTCTAAAAAATTTTCTTTTAAAAAATTTTGGGATACAACTTCTTCTAATAGATCAAAATATACCCTAACGTGATGCCACCAGTTTTATTTTTGCTTTTCAAAATTTCCTTAGCAATTCGGGGTCTCTTCTGATTCCATACAAATTTTAGGATTATTTGCTTCAGCTCTTTGAAAAATACCTGTGGAATTTTGATCAGAATGGCATTAAAAGTATAGGTTGCTCTAGGCAGTATAGACATTTTAACAATGTTTATTCTTCTGATCCAAGAACATGGAATGGTCTTCCATCTTTTTGTGTCTTCTTCAATTTCTTTCATGAGTGTTCTGTAGGTCCTCGAGTACAGATCCTTTACCTCTTTGGTTAGGTTTATTCCCAGGTATCTTCTGGTTCTTGGTGCTATAGTAAATGGAATTGACTCTCTAATTTCTCTTTCTGTATTTTCATTGTTAGTGTATAAGAAAGCCACTGATTTCTGTACATTGACTTTGTATCCTGCCACGTTACTGAATTGCTGTATGAGTTCTAGTAGTTTGGGGGTGGAGTCTTTGGGGTTTTCCATATAAAGTATCATGTCATCTGCAAAGAAAGAGAGTTTGACTTCTTCCTTGCCAATTTGGATACCTTTTATTTCTCTTTGTTGTCTAATTGCTGTTGCTAGGACTTCTAATACTATGTAGAACAAGAGTGGTGAGAGTGGGCATCCTTGTCTTGTTCCTGATCTCAACGGGAAGGCTGTGAGCTTCTTCCCATTGAGGATGATATTTGCTGTGCATCTTTCATAGATAGATTTTATGAAGTTCAGAAATGTTCCCTCTATCCCTATACTTTGAAGCATTTTAATCAGGAACAGATGCTGGATTTTGTCAAATCCTTTTTCTGCATCAATTGAGAGGACCATGTGGTTCTTCTCTCTTCTCTTATTGATTTGTTCTATCACATTGATTGATTTGCGAATGTGGAACCATCCTTGTAACCCAGGGATGAATCCCACTTGGTCATGGTGGATAATCTTCTTAATGTGCTGTTGGATCCTGTTTGCTAGGATCTTGTTGAGAATCTTAGTGTCTTAGCGTCCATATTCATCAGTGATATTGGTCTGAAATTCTCCTTTTTGGTGTGGTCTTTGCCTGGTTTGGGGATCAGGGTAATGCTGGCTTTGTAAAAAGAGTCTGGAAGTTTTCCTTCTGCTTCAATGAGAATAGGTGTTATTTCTGCTCTGAAAGTCTGGCAGAATTCCCCAGGGAATCCATCAGGTCCTGGGCTCTTGTTTTTTGGGAGGTTTTTGATCACTGCTTCAATCTCGTTACTAGATATCGGTCTATTCAGGTTGTCAATTTCTTCCTGGTTCAATTTTGGGAGTTTATAGTTTTCCAGGAATGCATCCATTTCATCTAGGTTGCTTAACTTACTGGCATATAACTGCTGATAATAACTTCTGATGATTGCTTCTATTTCCTTGGTGTTAGTTGTGATCTCTCCCTTTTCATTCATAATTTTATTAATTTGAGCTTTCTCTCTTTTCTTTTGGATTAGTGTGGCCAATGGTTTATCGATCTTATTGATTCTTTCAAAAAAAAACAGCTTCTAGTTTCATTGATATGTTCTACTATATCTCTAGTTTCTACCTCATTGATCTCTGCTCTAATCTTGATTATTACCCTTCTTATGTGTGGAGTTGGTTTGATTTGTTGTTGATTCTCCAGTTCTTTAAGGTGTAGAGACAGCTGTGGTATTCTGAATTTTTCCATTTTTTTGAGGGAGGCTTGGATGGCTACATATTTCCCCCTTAGAACCGCCTTTGCTGTGTCCCATAGGTTTTGGACTGAAGTGTCTTCATTCTCATTGGTTTCCAGGAATTGTTTAAGTTCTTCTTTGATGTCCTGACTTATCCAAGCATTCTTAAGCAAGGTGGTCTTTAGTTTCCAGGTGTTTGAGTTCCTTCCAAACTTTTCCTTGTGGTTGAGCTCCAGTTTCAAAGCATTGTGATCTGAGTATATGCAGGGAATAATCTCAGTCTTTTGGTACCAGTTGAATCCTGATTTGTGACCTAGTATGTGGTCTATTCTGGAGAAGGTTCCATGTGCACTTGAGAAGAATGAGTATTCTGTTGTTTTAGGGTGGAATGTTCTGTATATATCTATGAGGTCCATCTGGTCCAATGTTTCATTCAATGCTCTTATTTCTTTATTGATTTTCTGCTTGGATAATCTATTA
>PISX010035708.1:0-12646 GCA_004024625.1 Mellivora capensis | reverse complement strand
TTTTTTTTTTTTAATATAGCCATCCTGATGAGTATAAACTCACATTTCATGGTTTTGATTTGCCTTTCCCTGATGGCTAATGATGTTGAGTATTTTCTCTTGTGCTTATTGGCCACTTGTATATCTTCTTTAGAGAACTGTCCATTCAGATCCTTTGGCCACTTAAAAACTGGCTTATTTATATTTATTTAATTGTAATAATTCAAAAGCAATTCTTCATATACAAGTCCTTTCTCAAATAAATGATTTACAGAAGTTTTCTTCCATTCTGTGGGTTTTCACTTTGCTTTCTTAATAGTACCCCCTCTAAGTGTATAAGACTTTAATCTTCACAGAGTCCAATTTATCTATTCTTTTCCTTTGGTTGCTTGTGCTGTTGTTGTCATAACTAAGAAATCATTTCCTAATCCCAATTAACAAATAGTCTGCATATGTTTTTTTCTATTTTTTTTTAAATTATAGATCTTAATTTTATATATTTGATTCATATTGAGTTAATTTTTATATATGGTATGAGATAGGAGTCCAACAATTCTTTTGCATGTGGATATCCAGGTATCCCTGCACCTTTTGTTGGCAGGTAATTAACTTTAATCATCAGATTTTTACCCTGTAGTTCAAAGTGGTAAATGAGCACTATGTTAGAAGATGCAGTTGGCAATATACGAGGATGACTCTTCCCCACCCATTTCCATAGCAATGCTTACATATGCTTAATGACAGCATTCCATGGAGCCCCTGAAAGGTTGGTATGTGGATAGTGATATAGTTATGGAGAATAGTGCATTTTAAAAATCACATAATCCTTCAATTATTGAGTATATAGTTTGTACCAGGCATCATACTACGCTTTGGGAATTCAAAGAGAGCCCTACTATAGAGCAGAATTCCAGTAAATAACCTTTAAAGGACTGGAGAAAGTTGGAAAGAAGTTACAATCCCAGCTGTCTAATAATGGGCAGAAAGATCAATAAACTAATATGAAACGCTATAACTGAGTCATAATATGTGAAGCAGGAGAAGAACAGGGGTAACTAAACATATAATGAATATAACTGACTAAAAAAAAGTCAAAGTGTATAGCAACTTGCAGATTAGCTGGTAATAGTCCATCAATTTTGTCATTATTGATGTATTTAAAAAATAAATTCAGGCATTTGGTTCTCATGTTCAATTACGACCTCTATTTTACTTTTTTTTACAGAATAAGACTTTGCTCTTATGACTGAATGTAACTGCAGAAGAGACAGCTAGAAAATCAAAGATCTAAATGATTTTCTTATTTATCTTGCATTTCATTAATAAATTGCTGCTAGTAAAAACACAGCCATTTAAAAAATGGAGTCACATTTATTCCCTTTTACAACTTCTTCCAAGGACCTCTTTATCTTTCCCAATTGGAAGGGGATGTGTTAATAAATGCTACTTTATTCTTGTTTTTTAGCTCATATAAAATTCTTGTTTCATTTTTTGGGTCCTTGAAGACTAGATAAGTGATGCAATATCAAGAGAATCATTAACAAGAGGTCAAATAAATTAATTCTTTTAACTAATATGGAGTTTCTCAGTTTAGGAAAAAAAAATAGATTGCTAGGGCACACAGGTGGATGAGTCAGTTAAGAAGTGCACTCTTGATTCTGGCTCAGGCGTGGGTCTCAGGGTCCTGAGATCGAGCTATCCACTGAGCACAGAGCCTGCTTGAAGTTTTCTCTCTTCCTTTCCATTTGGCCCTCTCACTTTTCATCCTCCTCCCTCCCTTTCTTAAAAAAAATAGAAAAGAAAAAAAAAAACAAATTGCTTCTTTAAAATATTCCGTTTCAGTATGGGATCTAGTATTTGTGAGGTTATCTGATTGTGAACACCAAGCTTCTGGGCATTCTGAAAAATCTTAATATACATTGTGATTTTTATGTCTTCATTGGAGAAGTGTCTATTCATATCTTCTGCCCATTTTTTGATGTGATTATCTGTTTTGCATGTGTTGAGTTTGAGAAGTTCTTTATAGATCCTGGATATCAACCTTTTGTCTGTACTGTCATTTGCAAATATCTTTTTTATTTTTAAATATTTTATTTATTTTTTTTCACAGACACAGATCACAAGTTAACACCACACCCAGTGCTCCATGCAATGCGTGCCCTCCATAATACCCACCAACTGGATCCCCATACTTCCCAACCCCCGCCCCGTCAAAACACTCAGGTTATTTTTCAGAGTCCCTAGGCTCTCATGGTTCATCTCCACCCCAATTTCCCTCAACACCCTTCTCCTCTCCATCTCCCCATGTCCTCCATGTTATTTGTTATGCTCCGCTAATAAGTGAAACCATATGATAATTGACTCTCTCTGCTTGACTTATTTCACTCAGCATAATCTCTTCCAGTCCCGTCCATGTTGCTACAAAACTCAGGTATTCATCCTTTCTGATGGAGGCATAATACTCCATAGTGTATATGGACCACATCTTCTTTACCCATTCGTCTGTTGAAGGGCATCTTGGTTCTTTCCACAGTTTGGCAACCATGGCCATTGCTGCTATAAACATTGGGCTACAGATGGCCCTTCTTTTCACCACATCTGTATCTTTGGGGTAAATACCCAGTAGCGCAATTGCAGGGTCATAGGGAAGCTCTATTTTTAACTTCTTGAGGAACCTCCACACTGTTCTCCAGAGTGGCTGCACCAACTTGCTTTCCCACCAACAGTGTAAGAGGGTTCGCCTTTCTCCACATCCTCTCCAACACACGTTTCCTGTCTTGCTGATTTTGGCCATTCTAACTGTTGTGTGGTGGTATCTCAAGGTGGTTTTAATTTGCATCTCCCTGATGGTTAGTGATGATGAACATTTTTTCATGTGTCTGATAGCCATTTGTATGTCTTCATTGGAGAAGTGTCTGTTCATATCTTTTGCCCATTTTTTGATGTGATTATCTGTTTTGCATGTGTTGAGTTTGAGAAGTTCTTTATAGATCCTGGATATCAACCTTTGTATGTACTGTCATTTGCAAATATCTTCTCCCATTCCGTGGGTTGCTTCTTTGTTTTGTTGACTGTCTCCTTTGCTGTGCAGAAGCTTTTGATCTTGATGAAGTCCCAAAAGTTCATTTTTGCTTTTGTTTCCTTTGCCTTTGGTGACATATCTTGAAAGAATTTTCTGTGGCTGATATCGAAGAGGTTACTGCCTGTGTTCTCCTCTAGGATTCTAATGGATTCCTGTCTCACACTGAGGTCCTTTATCCATTTTGAGTTTATCTCTATGTACGGTTTAAGAGAATGGTCGAGTTTCATTCTTCTACATATAGCAGTCCCATTTTCCCAGCACCATGTATTGAAGAGACTATCTTTTTTCCACTGTATATTTTTTCATGCTTTGTTGAAAATTATTTGACCATAGAGTTGAGGGTCCATATCTGGGCTCTCTACTCTGTTCCATTGGTCTATATGTCTGTTTTGATGCCAGTACCATGCTGTATTGGTAATCAGAGCTTTGTAGTAAAGTTTGAAATCTGGTAATGAGATGCCACCAGTTTTATTATTGTTTTTCAGCATTTCCTTAGCAATTCGGGATCTCTTCTGATTCCATACAAATTTTAGGATTATTTGCTCTAGCTCTTTGAAAAATACCAGTGGAATTTTGATGGTAATGGCATTAAAAGTATAGATTGCTCTAGGTAGTATAGACATTTTAACAATGTTTATTCTTCCGATCCAAGAACATGGAATGGTCTTCCATATTTTTATGTCTTCTTCGATTTCATTCTTGAGTGTTCTGTAGCTCCTCGAGTACAGATACTTTACCTCTTTGGTTAGGTTTATTCCCAGGTATCTTATGGTTCTTGGTGCTATATTAAATGGAATCGATTCTCTACTTTCCCTTTCTGTATTTTCATTGTTAGTGTATAAGAAAGCCACTGACTTCTGTACGTTGACTTTGTATCCTGCCACGTTACTGAATTGCTGTATGAGTTCTAGTAGTTTGGGGGTGGAGTCTTTTGGGTTTTCTATATAAAGTATCACGTCATCTGGGAAGAGAGAGAGTTTGACTTCTTCATTGCCAATTTGGATACCTTTTATTTCTCTTTGTTGTCTGATTTCTGTTGCTAGGATTTCTAATACTATGTTGAACAAGAGTGGTGAGAGTGGGCATCCTTGTCGTGTTCCTGATCTCAACGGGAAGGCTGTGAGCTTCTTCCCATTGAGGATGATGTTTGCTGTGGGTCTTTCATAGATAGATTTTATGAAGTTCAGGAATGTTCCCTCTATCCCTATACTTTGAAGTTTTAATCAGGAACGGATGCTGGATTTTGTCAAATGCTTTATCTGCATCAACTGAGAGGACCATGTGGTTCTTCTCTCTTCTCTTATTGATTTCTTCTATCAGATTGATTGACTTGCGAATGTTGAACCACCCTTTTAAGCCAGGGATGAATCCCACCTGGTCATGGTGGATGATCTTTTTAATGTGCTGTTGGATCCTGTTTGCTAGGATCTTGTTGAGAATCTTAGCATCCATATTCATCAGTGATATTGGTCAGAAATTCTCCTTTTTGGTGTGGTCTTTGCCTGGTTTGGGGATCAGGGTAATGCTGACTTCATAAAAAGAGTCTGGAAGTTTTCCTTCTGCTTCAATTTTTTGAAACAGCTTCAGGAGAATAGGTGTTACTTCTTCTTTGAAAGTTTGGTAGAATTTCCCAGGGAATCCGTCAGGTCCTGGGCTCTTGTTTTTTGGGAGATTTTTTTTTTTAATTTTTTTTTTTTATAAACAAATTTTTATCCCCAGGGGTACATGTCTGTGAATCGCCAGGTTTACACACTTCAGAGCACTAACCATAGCACATACCCTCCCCAATGTCTATTACCCCACCCACCTTTCCTGACCCCCTCTCCCCAGCAACCCTCAGTTTGTTTTGTGAGATTGAGAGTCACTTATGGTTTGTCTCCCTCCCAATCCCATCTTGTTTCTTTTCTTCTTTTTCTGCCCCCTTTGTCCCCCATGTTGCATCTCCACTTCCTCATATCAGGGATCTCATATGATAGTTGTCTTTCTCTGACTGACTTATTTCACTAAGCATGATACCCTCTAGTTCCATCCACGTCGTTGCGAATGGCAAGATTTCATTTCTTTTGATGGCTGCATAGTATTCCATCGTGTATATATACCACATCTTCTTAATCCATTCATCTGTTGATGGACATCTAGGCTCTTTCCATACAGATGGCCAACAGACACATGAAAAAGTGCTCCACATCACTCGGCATCAGGGAAATACACATTAAAACCACAATGAGATATCACCTCACACCGGTCAGAATGGCTAAAATTACCAAGTCAGGAAATGACAGATGCTGGCGAGGATGTGGAGAAAGGGGAACCCTCCCACACTGTTAGTGGGAATGCAAGCTGGTGCAACCGCTCTGGAAAACAGCGTGGAGGTTCCTCAAAAAGTTGAAAATAGAACTACCCTATGACCCAGCAATTGCACTACTGGGTATTTACCCGAAAGATACAAACGTAGTGATCCGAAGGGGCACGTGCACCCGAATGTATATAGCAGCAATGTCTACAATAGCCAAATTTTGGGAGATTTTTGATCACTGCTTCAATCTCGTTACTAGATATCGGTCTGTTCAGCTTGTCAATTTCTTCCTGGTTCAATTTTGGGAATTTATATTTTTCTAGGAATGCATCCATTTCCTCTAGGTTGCTTAAACTATTGGCATATTACTGTTGATAATAGCTTCTGATGATTGTTTCTACTTCCTTGGTGTTAGTTGTGATCTCTCCCTTTTCATTCATAATTTTACTAATTTGAGCATTCTCTCTTTTCTTTTGGAATAGTGTAGCTAATGGTTTATTGATCTTATTGATTCTTTCAAAACACCAGCTTCTAGTTTCATTGATATGTTCTTCTGTATCTCTAGTTTCTACCTCATTCATCTCTGCTCTAACCTTGATTATTTCCCTTCTTGTGAGTGGAGTTGGTTTAATTTGTTGTTGATTCTCCAGCTCTTTAAGATGTAGAGACAGCTGTTGTATTGTGGATTTTTCAGTTTTTTTTAGGGAGGCTTGGATGGCCATGTATTTCCCCCTTAGGACTGCCTTTGCTGTATCCCATAGGTTTTGGACCGACATGTCTTCATTCTCAGTGGTTTCCATGAATTGTTTAAGTTCTTCTTTGATCTCCTGGTTGATCCACGCATTCTTAAGCAAGGTGGTCTTTAGCTTCCAGGTGTTTGAGGTCCTTCCAAACTTTTCCTTGTGGTTGAGCTCCAGATGCAAAGCATTGTGATCTGAGAATATGCAGGGAATAAGCTCAATCTTTTGGTATCAGTTGAGTCCTGATTTGTGACCCAGTATGTGGTCTATTCTGTAAAAGGTTCCATGTGCACTTGAGAAGAATGTGTATTCTGTTGTTTTAGGGTGGAATATTTTGTATATATCAATGAGGTCCATCTGTTCCAATGTGTCATTCAATGCTTTTGTTTCTTTATTGATTTTCTGCATGGATGATCAGTCTTTTACTGACAGAGGCGTGTTAAGATCTCCTACTATCAATGTATTCTTATCAATATGGCTCTTTATCTTGATTAATAGTTTTCTTATGTAATTGGCTGCTCCCATATTGGGGGCATAAATATTTACAATTGTTAGATCATCTTGTTGGATAGTCCCTTTAAGAATGATGTAGTGTCCCACTGTATCTCTGACTACAGTCTTTACTTTAAAATCTAATTTATCTGATATGAGAATCGCTATCCCGGCCTTCTTTTGAGTCCCGTTGGCATGAAAGATGTTTCTCCATCCCTTCACTTTCAATCTGGGTGTATCCTTAGGTTCAAAATGGGTCTCCTGTAGAAAACATATGAATGGGTCTTGTCATTTTATCCAATCTGCAACACTGTGTCATTTTATGGGCGCATTACGCCATTCACATTGAAAGTGATTATTGATAGATACGTTTTTATTGACATCGTGTTACCTTTGGAGTCTTTCTTTCTGTAGATTGTCTCTGTATTTCTGTACAATGATATTCTTGGGGTTTTTCCTCTTTTATAGTACACCCTTAGTATTTCCTGCAATGTATACTTGGGGTTTGCAAACTCTTTTAAGCCTTGCCAGTCTTGGAATCCCTTTATATCTCCATCCATTTTGAATGTCAGCCTTGCTGGCTAAAGTATTCTTGGCTGCATGTTCTTCTCATTTAGTGCCCTGAATATATCTTGCCAGGCCTTTCTGGCTTGCCAGGTTGCTGTGGACAGGTCTGACGTTATTCTGATGGGCTTTCCTCTGTACGTAAGGAGCTTCTTTGTACTAGCTACCTTCAAGGGAGTTTCTCTAGAATCGTAATTCCTCATTCTTACTATCAGGTGTCTCTAGGAGTTTCAAGAATCTAAAATCTTGGGGGGGGACCGTTCTGCCTCTAGTAAATGAACGCTGTTTCCATTTGCGATATTTGTAAAATTTTCATGAAGAACGTGTTCGAAAATATCTTCTAGACTTCTTTCTTTCTCTTCCCCTTCAGGGATTCCAATAATTCTGACGTTGGGACGTTTCATGGCATCATTTATTTCCCTGATTCTGTTTTCGTGGCTTCTAAGCTGTTTGTTCCAGGCTTCCTCCTAATCCTTTCTCTCTATCTGTTTGTCCTCCAGATCACTAATTCTGTCTTCTCTCTCAGTTACCCTACCTTTTAGAGAATTTAGATTAGATTGGACCTCATTGAGCGCCTTGTGAACATCATCCCTGGTGGCTTTCAGTTCCTCCCTAATATTGTGAACATCATCTCTGGTGGCTCTCAGTTCTGCCCTAATTAATTCCATTTGGAAATCCATGGCTTTTTCCAACCTCGCTATTGCCTGGATAATTTTTAGCCTGAATTCCCTTTCCGACATAATGTCTATGTCCATAGCCATTAGCTCTGTTGCAGAGGGCCCATCTTCTGAATTTTTCTTCTGTTGGGCATTCCTTCTCCTAGTCATTTTGGTGAGAGTTGGCTGAATGGTTGTAGCTGGATGTATCGACCTTGGTGCAATGAAAGTGCACCCTGGAATGCTGCTGAGCAATCAAGAGTCCCCACCCAAATGAAAGAAAAAAAAAAAGAGAGAAAGCAGAAAAAGAGAGAAAGAGAGAGAGACAGGAAAAAGAAAGAAGGAAAAAAGAGAAGGCTCAGCCCAAATGGGCCCCAAGGTAAGGTTTGTGAAGTATACAAACAAATACAGACAAACAAAAAAGACTGATAAAAGTATATGACAAGAGAAGAAAAAAAAGTATGTACATATATATGTAGAAGCAAAACAAAGAAACAAACAAACAAACAAAAGACCCTTGTCAAAAAGAACCCTAAGTATATGATTTATATACTACCAGGACAAACACAAGTATACAAAAATACTGGTAGGAGAAAAAGTTGGGAGAGTGGTTGTAAATTCTCAGTGTGGGCGAGGAAGGTTATTTTGCTTCTTCCTGGATGTGTCTTGATATCTTTTTTAAAGGATACAACTTTCCTAAGATAACAGGGGATTAAAAATTGGTTTACCTATAGGGTTAGCATTGATCGGGAAAGGGGATTACCTTGAATTTTAACTCTATATGAATATTAGCCAATAAAAGTAAAGAAAAGAATGATCTAAACTAAACTAAAGTGAAATTAAAAAAAATAAAAGAATAAAAAAATAGAAAAGCAGAAGAAAAACATGGATATATGTATCAAAAAGTTCAGGTTAAAAGGTTATTATGGAATTTGATGTACTGGACGTCTCACTGTGGTGGTAAATAGGCTAAAAAAAACCTATATAAGAAAATTAAAAAGATTTAAAAAAGTTTAAAAAATGAACCAGTATAGTGGGAAGGAATTAAAAATTAAAAGTATCTATGAAGTAGTACTGATTCTTGTCTTCTCAGCAGGTTGGCTTTCTGGGGGAGGGGCCTGCTGAGTGTGTTTTCAGGCAGTGTTTCCTTAGTTAAGTCCTCCCGCCCTCCTCCAGGGGGTGGGCTCTGAGGAAACCGGGCCTTCAGGCTTTTGTTCTCTGGAGGTTTTTATGTCTGTTCATTTGTTTTCTCTCCCCTTGGCAGCTCCCGATGGTTCTTGGATGTTTAGAGGAAAGCAAACTGCACCCAGACCTCCCTCCCAGAGAGAAGCCCCAGTCCTTTCCCCTCTGGGTGCTGCAGAGCAGGTTCCCAGCCTTGATCTCTGGGGACACCTGTGTGTCCTGCTTGTACTCAAAACCACAAGCGGCAGCTGTCTGGGCAGCTCCAGACTGCCAGAGAGGTTCCAAGCGGGGAAGGCACACAGAGATTTTCCTGTTGGCCGGACCTGGGAGCGATTACACTTTCTAGGTCCTAGAAAGCCCGGCTGGTGCCCGCGTGCCTCTCTCAGGGGAGGAGGTGGAGTGTGTCTCAGGCTCTGCTAGCGTGGCGCGGTGCACGCATGGGGACTGCAAAAGGCTGTTTCTGTTCCGCAAGGTTCCCAGCCCCTGCCACACACCAAGTGCCCTTAGGAGGTTTCCTCCTGGCTCAGGGAGGGCTCAGGAACCTGGTTTCTCCGCCACACTCTCTCTGGCTCAGCGCCATGGTCATCCGTGGGGGACTTAAGCCCCTGTCCCTAACCTTTCCACTTCCCACAATTTCCCCCTGCAATTCTTTGCTCTTTTTGAGTGCTTTCTATCAGACTTCAAGTTAATGCTGGTCCCCAGTCGCAGGGCACTCTGGTATTGGGGTATTACTTCCCAATGTGTCTCCTCTGGTGGCTCCCTCCCCCTTTTGTTTATCTTCTGATACCAGTCCAGCGTTCCCACTCTGCTTTACCTGCCCACTGGCGTCTTCTGCCCCCGTAGAGATCCTGACGTGTAGAATTCTGATCTCAGGCTGATTTCATGAGTGATCGGAGTTCCTTGGTAGGTAATCAGCTCACTTTAGGGGACAGGTTGAACCAGAGCCTCCTCTTAGTTCCCCGCCATCTTGTCTCCCCTACATTGTGATTTCTTTTTAATGATTTTATTCATTTATTTGAGAGAGAGATCATAAGTAAGCAGAGAGGCAGGCAGAGAGAGAGGAGGAAGCAGGCTTCCCACTGAGCAGAGAGCCCGATGCGGGGCTCAATCCCAGGACCCTGGGATCATGACCTGAGCCAAAGGCAGAGGCTTTAACCCACTGAGCAACCCAGGTGCCCCTACATTGTGATTTTTAAGCTAACAACAACAATAGGAAGCACTGTTTTAAACCTAGCCTCTGTTCTCTGTGAGGAAAAGAATCACAGTTTGTACTGTCATTGAACAACTGAAATGTGTTGTTGCTAGTATAGGCATAGCCTCAGCCTGCCCTGACAGGCATACAGGGTAATCTATTTGTGGAGGAATCAATAGTCTCTTTCTATTTCCATGTATTGTATTTCACAGAATTGTTATAAACAAAAAAGTAAAGTCCATATCTTTGTTGCAAAAGAACAGACTCCTTGATAGGTATGTGAATTTGTTTTGAAGTGATAATTGCCCTTTTGTTTTGCTATGCTTTTGAACAAAAGAAAGAGTTGTGTGTAATTTTAATGAATCCACACCTAAATCTTTTCTTAACCTCCTACTATCTTGCCCATTTGGCCAAGGAGGAGTGGAAACGGGGAGAGGCAGAGAGAAAATCTTAAGCAGGCTCCACGCCAGCATGGAACCCAACATAGGACTAAATCTCAAGACACTGAGATCATGACCAGAGCTGAAATCAAGAGTCTGAAGATTAACTACTCAACCATCCAGGTGCAGCTATTACTTTTAATTACTTACAAGAAGAATGAATTCCATGAATCTTAGATTGGCACATATAATGTTTTTTTTTTTCTTGCATATGCAAGGTACATCTTTGGTGGACATTCAACATGAGATTATCAGAAATAGAAAGGCTCTAAGAGACTGTGTAGTCCAAATTTTCTCATTTCCTGGATTAGGAGATGAAAGCCCAGAGAGGTGACTGAACTGCCTTGGGTTGCATATCTCAATAGTGGTGAGACTTACTACAAACAGTAGGATCTCAAAAATAATATTCGTCTTGCAGTTTGATTACATTCTGTTGGACATGACTCCAATAGATGAGGTAAGTACACTCTTTATTTCACTCCTCGTTCATCTGATAATTTTGTACCTAAGGAAACATGGCATAATGAGCCTGGATATGGACCTCTGTTTTAAGTCTCCATGAGAAACTCCATGAGATTCTCCATGAGAAACTCCTATTTTAAAGGCATTTTTACAGAAGAAGATTGGTGAATCTTATTTGATTATTCATTCTCGTGTTTAACAGCCATCGCTCTCGGGAAGATTTTTTTGTGAAAAGGTTTCAAATTTAGGGTGCATAAATCCCTAGGGAATCCATGTTATGCAGGTCTCTGAACCCTTTGGAGTTACGTGCACAATGTAATTCACAGCTTTTTAGAATTTTTCAGAGAACCTCTCCCCAAGATCAATGTGGTTTCTCAGTCTATAGATTAGCAATGATTCTTTTTGTGTTGCCTTCCTTGGAAGACACTTTCTTTCTTCCATATTATGACCCAGCATTAAAGTGAAGATTATTTCTCCTTCCAAATGAAGAACTTCACATCATATTAGCGTTTCTCACAGACTCTTCTTCCCCCAACACTTCCAATCCTATCTATGGTTGTGTTTTGAACATTTCTAAATTCTTTGTAAACCTGAAAGGTGAGGACTGCAGAATTAGAAATCCTCTATGAATGAAGCTTCAATGAGGAGCACGGATCTGCCACATATGATATCAGAGGTTTAGGGGCCACAGAAGCAAGGCTGCTGAGATAGATCCATGAATGTGGTTCTACTAAGATAGACTAGGCATATCTTAATCAAGCTCAACACGGAGTAAGGAGCCTAGGGAAGACTTAAAGGATTTGCACATGTGAAAGTTCAAAGCACGGTAAATAGATGCTGAATAAAGGGAGTCTGGAGGATTGGTGGGAGGAATCTAGCACAGGCCCAAAGGTGAAACAGAATCCTCAGAATACGTGCCTGTGAACAAACTGCTATCTTTCTTGGGAACATCAACTCGTCTTTTATTGTTGACCTTCTTCACATGGGGTGAAGCCCCCTTCATATGGGGACAAGCCAATGGACCTCGCCATGCAAGTACTTGTCTCCCAGATTTTCCTTCTCCCTGCCACCTCTGCAATCACATTAGCCTCAGAATGGTGGATTGAGAAGAGTTATGTTCCCAAGAGATGTGAGTCATGGCAACGGTGGGATGGAGCTCACCATCTGTAAGATAGAACGTAGATTATCAAAACCACAGACTTTTCTGGGAATCTGATGAAAACTGTGGGTTCTCTTTCCAGAAAGAAGGCACAAGTACATATCATCTAAACAAGAAAAATACACAATTGAACCATCCCTGAAACTCATTCCTGGTTAATAATTCCTGATTGAGAAGTATGGTATTGTCTTTTTCTCACCCATTTTCTTCCTGTCTTTTGCTCATGGTTTATGTAATTGTGTCAGTTGCCCTCTGAGCTGTACTAAGGAGTTTGGGGTATAGAGTTTCTACATGTGAGCCAAAAGATTAAGGTGGGGACAGCAACACTGGGGCAGGACGCTGGTGACAGTAACTGTGGAGAGATCCTGAGGATATGGTGAATTTGGGGGATAAGAATTGTGC